>VDFB02059568.1:85578-165703 GCA_007258455.2 Sequoia sempervirens | reverse complement strand
GCATCACTCAAAGCATCCTCCAAATCACATCCATTGCTCCAAATCAACCAATTGTCAACAAGGGGAGCCAATTGTTTCAGGAATTACAAACACACCCCCTTGTGAACAACCAAGATTTGGATGAAAACACTATCTTGGGTCAATATGTCCCATTGAATTCGTTGCACCCACATGTTCCGCTCACCTTTCAAGACCCCAATGACCCATCATCATCTTCTCACGCAACACCGACATATCCTCTCAATACACAAACCTCTCTCCCTATGACTTCGCAAGGGGGAGGTGGGCTATTTAGACTAGGGGGCATCTTTGACCCTTCATTTTCATCATTTCCTCAAGGGAGTACACCACCCATTTTTCCACCTCTTCCACCTTTTCCATTAACATCCACACCACCTCTCAGTTTGGGGTTACCTCCTTTACCACCACTCAATCAAAGTCAAAAAAACCCCTCAATCATCAATCAAAACATCATGCCAAATCCTCCAATATTGCCATTGATATCGCAACAACAAATGGAAACCATCCAAGTAACCCAATCAATCACAACACCATCCATAAATGTGGCCTCTCAAGGACCAAGCATATCAATTGCACCATCCATCACCCAAATACCCACCATCAATACAATAGTACCTGTCATCATGGCAATGAACACCATTATGAATCCACCGCCACCACCTTCAAAATCAAACATGCAAAACCCATATAGCATCACATTGCAAGCAACTCAACATGCTGCCTATCAAAAGGAACTTCAGTAAATTCAAAATCAGTAAGCTGCCCAAGCTGCTCAGCAAGCGCAAGCAACTCAAGCCGCATAACAAGCGCAACAAGCACAACAAGCACAACAGCCTACTCAAGCCCATGCCTTATTACAACAATAGCAAGCCACCCAAGCTACTCAAGCCACATGAGCTACACAAGCTTCCCAACAGGTGCAAGCTCAAGCTCAGGTGCAATCCCAATACCAAGCTTAGCAAGCACAAGCGTAGGCTCAATACCAGGCACAACTACAAGCAACCCAACAACAAGCATATCAACAAGTCCTACAAAAATACCAAGCACAACAAGAAGTAGCATTACTAGCCCAACAACAAGTGTTGTTGGTACAACAACAACACGACCAACAAAAACAAGACCAAAAACAAGCGTTGTTGGTGCAACAACAGTAAGACCAACAACAAGTGTTGTTGGCACAATAGCAAATGCAGGCATATCAAAAAGCATTGATCGCACAATAGAGCTTGCAACAAACTCCCACTAACATACCCAACACTCCACCCATCACTCAAACACCTCGACCACTTCAAAACACATTCACTCCACCTTTCAATCCGCAAGATGATGTGACGACATAAATCAAGTTTCTCTCGCAACAAGTGCTCGATCTCCAATCAGGGAAAACAACAAATACACCAAGCAACTTATGTCCCTATCCATTTGACATGAGCCTCACATTGGTACCATTTCCCAAGGGGTTTGAAATCCCTAAATTTGACAAATATCGTGGGATGGGAAACCCTTAAGATCACATAAGGGAATTTCAAGTACATTGCATGGAGGTCACATATGACGATACATATTTGATGCGGCTATTTCCTCAAAGTTTGTCTGGTCCCGCCATGGAGTGGTTCTCCCACCTTCCTCTTGGTATCAAAAAGTTCCAAGAGATTGTAGACGCATTCATAAAAAACTACACCTTCAACATTGGTATGGATGTTAGTCTAGAGGAACTTTCTGTGCTTAAACAAGTTAAGGGGGAATCATTCACTTCCTTCTTGCAAAGATGGCTATCCAAGGCCAATAGGAGCAAATGGGCTATGCCAAAATAACAAGTTTGCACCATCATTACCAACCTTGAGAAAACCTTGGCATTTCGTCTTAAGGTACAATGTATCACCACTTACGACCAACTGATCCCCAAGGTGCTCAACATCAAAATGAGCCCTTATTGCACAAGGGGGAACACGTACATATCAATAAAACCAAGATAATCACCCATCCACTAGCTATAATGAGAAACCTCGCACGTGGGAAAGAAACAAAAATATCACCAATGACGGTGTGGTGGATGCCAAGGTCATAATCAATGCTCTGAAGCAAAACATCCAAACCTACCAACAACCACAAAACAACAATCGAAACAACACACAAGTTAACGCAGTATCACAACAACCACCCAACAATCAAGTCAACAACCTGAATAATCAAGGGGGACCTCCCCCGTGAAACAAAAATCCCCCCAAGTGGAAGTACATTGCCCTTGGGGAATGAATTGAAGCGGTCATGAAGAAACTAATAAATTAAAATATCATCCAAATTCACACTTATGAGAACTATCAAGAACCCCAAGTGAAACCACTGTGGTACAATGAGAATCACCTTTGTGATTTCCACAAAATCAAGGGGCACACAACAACCAGCTGCATGAGGTTGAAAAATATAATCCAAGACCTCATTGATGACAAGATCATAAATGTTGAGCAACCAGTTGGGAATTAGGACTTAAATATACATGAATCCGATGTCAGATCATAACCAAGGGAACAACCATGGAAAACAAAATTATGCCAATGTGAATCATGTGTATGATCATGTCGTCACATCCATTGATGAAATGGTCATTGTTGTCAGCATCAAAGGAGCCAAAGCTGATTGTAAAGTCACCACACGCAGCAACAAAATCACCATTGTTGGACCATCACAACCACCTAGGGCATCCACCTCCAACCAGAAATTCATTCCTAATTGCTATAATGTCCTAGACCAACTGAAAAGGACCCCTGCTTAGATCTCCATTGTGGAGTTGCTGAAGATATCACCAACACATAGGAAAATCCTAGAGGAATCATTGGCTTCATCCAACATCTTCGTAGATCTTGATTCTGACCAGTTCCAAGCTATGGTCAGAAATATCACCACCCCAAGTCTCATAATGTTCTTCAATCAAGAATTCCCCACCCAACCATCTCACAATCATGCACTCCACCTTGAACTCTTGGTTCATAAAAATAAAGTCAAATGGGTCTTGGTGGATGGGGGTGTGGGTCTAAACATCTGTTCCCTGAAATTAATAAAGAATCTAGGATTCTTAGAGGATTCCATTGAAAAGGGCAAGGGCATCACCATCCAAGCTTATGATGATCAGGAAAGAGTGTCTCAAGGAACTATTCAAATCCTATTTAAGTAGGACCCGTCATTATGGAAACCACATGCTAGGTCCTTGACCTTGATTTTCCTTATAACATTCTCCTGGGGCATCCATGGATCCATGGATGCAAGTAGTCTATTCCACCTTCCATCAATGCATCAAGTTCCCATATCAAAATCAAGAGGTCGTGATTCGCAGTGATCCCGAGCCCTTTGCCTATTGCAAGAATCTAGAAGCAAAATACTATAAAATCCCCCAAGTCCCAAAGAACAATGAAGGTCCTACTACTCCGTATGTAGACCCAACTACATTAGCCTCTGCTTCTGAGACAAAGACACCTGCCATCCCTGATATATCTGAAATCAAGGTCATTATCCAAGACAACGGGTGTGGGGATTACAGAATGAAGAAAAGTGCCTTCGTGATAGGAGAGTTTCCTCAATCTCTTAGAACTCATGGACAACCCCAACCAACTAAAACATCATCCCATACTTTCAAAGCAGACCCCTCTATATTGAGGTCTTGGGGAGATCTAAGTTGAGAAATAGTAGATGAAAGAGACATATCTAGTCTCCTATATCAAGGTGAAAGGCTCGTGCCTGATCTTTTGATGGATGAAAGCAACAAAGGTCTACAAATGATACTTGGTATGGGCTATGACAAAAGCAAGAAACTAGGGCAGAATGAAAATGACCTATTTGAACCCCTCATTCCTGAGAAGTGACTAAGGAATCTTGGTCTCAGATGTACCCCTCCAAGGGTGACCATACTTGACAAAGGTGCCTCAGTTTGAAAGGTCAAAACTTCCCCTCAACTATCAGCTGCTGCCCTTCAATTACCAATATCCACAGGTCTACCCTTAGACAACTTTACCTTTGACATAACTGATGTGTGTAGTAGTGATGAGGATCCCATAACTAACTTGCCTATGTTTTTCGAAGATTCCTCCCTTCTCATGATTAGTACCTTGTATTTTGAGCAAGACGATCAAACCCATGAAATAAACCTAGTCTACCCTCAACTCATCGATTACAACCAACGAGGACCTCCAATTATGGACACTTTCAAAAATGATGAGGTGCTCTCATAATTCATGGGATTAGGAGATACGGTACCATATGGAGATCACAAGGTTGGGTTTGATATCATACTAGACACATAGGTCTATTATGTGGAAACAATTTAATCCTTCAGTCACAAAAGTGAAAATCTGAGAATAATCTCTAGGTCTTTGAGTGAAAACCACACTGTGGCACTCTCTAACTTGAAAACAATAAAGATAAAGGATGTATCTAATGGTGAAAACCTCTCTAAGGTGTCGGAGGATGAAGGATTCAATCTTCCTCTCAGTAATTCATCAAGAGAAGTTAGCAGTATTAGCCAAGAAGTGTAATCTAGTCAACTTGGGAACAAAGGAACTACCACACATAACATTCTATGTAGAGTCACTTCTCACAGAAGAAAAAGAACTTCTAGCTATGTTCCTAAAAGAAAGAAAGAAAAACTTTGCATGGACTTATGCCAACATGCCTGGGCTTGATCCAAAAGTTGTGCATCACCTAGCTATACACCTTGAAGCAAAGCCAGTGAGACAAAAGCTCAGAAAGATGCATCCCCAAAGTGTATTGTTGGTCAAAATGGAATTACAAAAGCTCCTAGATGTAAGGTTCATACAATCGATAGATTATCTAGAATGGGTCTCAAACCTTGTACCTGTTTCAAAACCCACTGGGGGCATGCGTATCTGCATGAACTTCAGAGATCTAAACAAGGCATGTCCCAAGGATGACTTTTCAATACCAAACATTGATATGATCATAGATATGATAGGAGGACATGAGATGCTATTATTGATGGATGAATTCTTAGGCTACAACCAAATCATGATAGATAACAAAGACCAACATAAAATGGCTTTCACTTTCCCATGGGGGACATATTGCTGGAATATGATGCCATTCGGGTTGAAGAATGCGGGGGCCACCTATCAAAGGGACATGACACTAATATTTCATGACATGATCCAAAAAATTGTGGAAGATTATGTGGATGATATGTTGGCCAAATCCAAGAAAAGATGATATCATATAGCCGCATTGGGCTCCATCTTTGATAGGTTGGAGGAATACAAAGTCAGACTCAATCCAAAGAAGTGTGTCTCTAGAGTACTATCAGGGAAAATCCTCGGGTACATTGTGTCCATAAGAGGAATTGAGATAGATCCTGCTAAGGTCAAAACCATTCTTGAAATGGAGGCACCTAAAACACTAAAACAACTGATGGGTTTACAAGGAAGACTCCAGTCCATCTGCCAATTCATAGCACAACTAGCAGACAAGGTTGTCCCCTAATATCATCTACTCCACAAGGGGGTAGCATACAAGTGGGATGAAAAGTATGATAAGGCCTTCAACAAGATCAAGGAGTATTTACTTATGCCGCCAGTCCTTATGCCTCTAATTCTAGGGAAACCTTTGATCTTATACATATTCACAACAGTGGCAACTCTCGACACTCTCCTAGCACAAAACGATGAAAATGGAAAAGAGAGAGCTATCTATTATATCAAAATAACTATGGTAGGTCATGAACTAAACTACACCTCCATTGAAAAATCCTATCTAGCAGTTGTATTTGCAACACAAAATTTTAGACATTACATGCTAGCCCATTCAGATAAAGCTTATCGCAAAGATAGACCCCCTTAAGTACTTGCTTTCTAAAGCAATGCTTACAAGGCGGACAACCAAGTGGGTTATGATCCTCATAGATCATGACATTGAGTATGTGGAGTGCAAATCCATCAAAGGACAAGTGATTGCAGATCAGTTGGCAGAGGCACCAATATACTCAAAGAATCCACTTGTATCAAAATTCCCCAATGAATCAATCTTCAACCTAAGTGTAGCAGATCACTAGAAAATGTACTTTAATGAAACCTACACTCAACATGGATTGGGGATAGGGATCTTCTTCATCACCCCACAAGGGGACTGCATTCCAAAATCATACAAGTTGCCATTCCCTTGCATGAATAACATAGTAGAATATGAAGCCCTTGTCATAGGGATAAGAATAATAGTACAATGGTAGATAATGGCACTAAAGGTCTACGAAGACTCACAACTCATAATCAATCAGGTCAACAATGAGTATCAAACAGAGGATGACAAGTTGACTCCCTATAAGAAATTGGTGGAAAGTTTTAAGGAGTTCTTCATTGATATCACATTTGAGCAGCTACCAAGAGCAAACAATAGAGCGGTAGATGCAATGGCTACAATTAGATCACTCCTAGAAATCCCATGCGACATCCCAAAGCAAGAATTCCTCGTAGAGAAACTTCTTGTGCTTGCATTTGAGGTACCAGAGTCCAAATTTGTGTGCGAAATTGTTGGTCTCGGTGATCCCTGGTACCATGATATATACACTTATCTAAGAATAGGATTCCTCCCTGCCAACATAAACCCAAACTTCAAGAGATCCTTTGTCAAAAATTCATCTTGTTTTTTCATCCTAGGAGATACCCTTTACCGTAGAAGCATTGAAGGAACCCTGTTACGTTGCTTAAATGCTGAGGAGGTGTTGACTTCCTTAACTGAGGTACATAAAGGAATTTGTGGTTCACACTAGAGTGGTATGACCTTGGCCAAGAAATTGCTGAGGATAGGGTACTATTGGCCTACAATGGAAAGAGAAGCACATGACTATGTCAGAAGGTGTCTACAATGTCAACAACATGGGGACCTCATCCATGCACCAACTCAAGAGCTCCGCCCGATTGGGGGCTCGATCTTGTCAGAAAAAATCACCCCCACCTCATCCAGTGGACACAAGTTTATCATCACTACCACTGAGTATTTCACCAAGTGGGTAGAAGCCATCCCCATGACATATATTACTAGAAAATAGATATCAAAGTTCATATTGAATTACTTAATTTTTTGTTATGGTGTACCTCAAGCCATTATCTCAAATAATGGGACACCTTTCAAGAATCAGGATGTCCATGACCTATGCCAAAAATTCAAAATCCAACATCGCTTTTCCACTTCATATTATCCCCAAGGAAACGGCCAAGCTGAGGCTACAAATAAGACCATCCTGAAAATCCTCAAGAAAATGGTCAATGAAGCTGGTCGTGATTAGCATCTCCAATTGAATCCTACCCTATGGGCCTATTGAAAAAGTATCTGCACACCAACATGTGCCACCCCATTCTCCCTCGTCTACGGATCATAAGCCATACTACCAATTGAGATCGAGCTCCCGTCACTAAGAATATAATTGCAAAATCTTATCACAGATGAGGAGTACCGAGTATCCTAACTAAATGAGCTAGAGCTACTGGATGAGTGGTGTATGGATGCCTCAAACCATTTCCAGGTGTACCAGAATTGACTCAAGCAGAGTTATAACAAGAATATTAGAAGTCGAACCTTCCAAGTTGGAGAACTTGTGCTCAAGGAGAATCATAAGAACTTTCCAAATCTAGATGGCAGGGGAAAATTTGAACCCAATTGGTTAGGAACATTCGTCATCACGACAAGCTACAAGTCAGGGGAATATTAGCTGTCAACACACGAAGGGGAACCTCTGAAGGAGCCCATGAACAACTCCCATCTCAAAAAGTTTTATGCCTAATCCTTCAGGGTATAAAACTAGAAAATACAAAAAAATAAGAAAATGTCCTAAAAAAATGGTCACCTTGATGAAAACCTAGAAAAAAGGCGTCTTGGTGACAAAAAAAAATTAAAAAGCAAAAAATCCAAAAAAAAAAATTAGAAAAAGGATTAAAATAGTAAAGAGAAAAATCGTCTCTAGTGGAAACCACTTCGTGGTGCTTTGGGCAAGTACCTTACGTAAAACTCAAATAGGCACCTTGTGTAAGTAAGCACTTTCCATCCACCAAGATCTATGTGACTCATTCTGCATCATCCATCCATTAAGCTTCCATCATCCATCACATTCCATATCTCCATCCATCACCCGTCTCAGACTGCATCATAGCTTGGTCCCTGGTTTCAGGTTATGATCCCTCCTAGTACTACTCGCCCATTCTAAGGTCAATTTATCTCGACTTTATCGAGCTGTCTATTGCATCAATGCTAGCATGTTCTCATTGGATTAGAGTAGTGTATATTCTTGAAGTCTTCCCTAAATCTCAAAATCCAAAACACGTAAAATCAAAAATTCAAAACATCATAAAATCGTAAAATCCAAAACAATTCAAAACATTCAAAATCCAAAAGTTAGTTAAAAAAACAGTCGCCTTGTTCAACCATGTTGTCTCGAAGCTTTGAATGTAGGCAAGGTTGATCTTTGATATTCCCCCGAGACACTTAGGTCAATCCTTTAGGAGTTCCATCATAATAAATTGCCAATCCATTTGTTCATATCTCATCAATAATCGAGTCTGTGTCAATCGAACTATGTGGTCTCTACATGTATAATGTAGGAAAGGATAATATGTTGATTAGCCCCTGAGGCCCCTAGGATAGGTCTTTAGGTTAGTCTCTTGGTCAAAATCTTATAAAACCTCAAAACATTTGAAAATTAAGAATCAAAACATTTGCAAAATCTTGAAAAATACCAAAACCAGCCTCATAACATTTTAGGAAAACATCAAAAACATCCAAATTTTTGAAAAAATCCAACCACCCCATCTCGCTTTCACCTACAATAAATATCACTCATAATAAATGGTTGTCACTCTCAACCTTTGGTGAAACAATCATAAACAAGTCTAGCAGGTTACAAAGTGGAAAATCAAAATGTCAAAGTATCGAGTCTAGGTCAGTAAGTAAACAAGTTATTCAACTCTTTGTGTCAATAGCCTATCATCCAATCAGTCCCAAATCAATCATCTGATAGCATCATATCCTAGGATGCATCCTTCCTACAATGGACATCAACATCAGGCATCACAATAGTTTAGTCTTGGCTAGTGGTATTGAAGAAAATTAGCTTGTTTGTTTACTTTGTCTTTGTCTTTTTGACTTATCTTATTGTGCTCATTTTGATGACCTCTCGATGATGTCCAAAACAAAAGGATTTAGAGAGAGGGAAGGGGGCAACGATCAATATATTTTATCTGTTGTGCTTGTTGGATATTCTTGTAATATAACCTTGGTCATGTGTACTTTGTTTAGGTGTAGGGAGGATGTTTTAAGTGTCCTGTTGACCACATAGGAAGGCTTTCCTTTCTATGTTTTGGTCTGAAATGTTTGGAATATTTGAACTACATTTTGAACAAGGTTTTGTGTGTCGGGTGTGAACAAGAGTACTCCTATCTCATTGTTGAGTCAAAGTCCATCACACTAGGTGCAATGCCATTCTGGTTCTTTATACCTTGATACATCGTGCCTATGTATGTTATCAAACATAAGGTAAATGGACCTTTTAAAGTCCCAATTCCTGGTAAGAAAATCATCTTAATCATCATCTCTTTTGACTTGTTGGATTCTATTCTTTCTTCTATCTTCTTTCCGCGCTAACATGGTACCTTGACAACCAATCATCATTGCTATTGCACCCATCCTACATCCACAAACCATTAGCATAATGTACATCATATCATGACATATAGGAAACACTGATCATCTCACATTCATTGCATTTCATCATTTGCATCATAATATAGATTGGTTATTCTAAGCATTTCGCGAACCATACATTTACATTCATTGCATAAGCATAAAGGAATCATCACGTAGGCATTATTAATTCATATCATGTACATCATCAAAGCATCCATTACATCATCACATATACATCATAATATCATTAATTTGCATATGTTCCTTAATCATATAACGTCACATACATATCATCCATGGGAATCATCATACCATATCATGTCATATACATAAACATCATCATTAAATGCATCATCACATAGACATCATTATAAAAATACATCATTGCATCATATCATGTGCATCATCATGACATCCATAAATGCATCACCATATCATACATGAGAAAGATAATGAAAAAGTAAAAGATTTCATCTCATACATTTTATCATCATCATCCATTAAGTGCATAATATAGATATGTTAGTCTAAGCATTCACATATTATAACATTCACACATCATCATAAAAGTGCATAGAAAAGATACTGAAAAAGAAATGCATCCATAAATCACTACATCACATCATAAGCATCATATAGAAACATACATTGCATTGCATCACATAAGATAGAATCATTGCATCACATATAGACCATCACATAGAGAAAGTAAAAACATCCATCCATAATGCATAAATAAGATAGAACACATCATACATTAGATCAAATCATCTCATATCATCCCATATATCATCAAAATAATAATACACTATCACGGTACAAAATTAGGATCAAATGTCTGTGTATAATTGGTATAGTACAATCGCCCACAAGGCTATCAAAAATGTGCTCGTGGATCTCAAAAAGAATAAATGTCTCTAGTAAAGTAAAAGAGCTAGCCCTACTGGCTACTCCCCTCACCACCTGGCCTCTCCCTGTGCTCCTCTGGAGGCCTGTATCCAGTCTATTGCGAATAATCTGGAACCCGTGCTACTTGAGGAACAACCTGGTAATAATGCACACGATAATACTCTACCTCTCGGACAACATCTCAGTATGCCCGCATGGATACTGTGCTCTGGGAGGAGGATGCAACCATACTCTCTAACTTATGTCTCTGGCCCATCTCCTGTGTTTCCTGCAGCTCAACAACCTACCATTACTGGATAGCCTAATCCTGCTCAGTTGTCAAGATCAAGACCTGTTGCCTCACCTGGTCCCTCTCTGGCGTAAGCACCTGAATCTAAGCCTGTAGCTGTAAAATCTGACCATCCCTAGGGTCTGGCTATAGTGGTGGCTAGACTGGTGGCTACTCCTGATGACCATCTCTAGGAGGGGTCGTCTGCTTTTCTTGGTCCTAATGACCATCCATGGGTTGATCCTGATGCCCATCTCTAGGGGCATCCCTCTAAACTTTGTCCTACTCATGCTGCTACTCTAGTTTCCGCTAAGGTGTACCATCTCCCCCTCTACCTTTCCCTCTACCTCCATCCCTATCACCATCACCATCCCTATCCCCTCTGCCTCCTTGGCCCCACCCCCACCCTGCTAACTGGCCTCTCGGTCTCCTCCATGGTAATAGTGCTCCGAGTATTGTCAACCAAACTGGTGGACAAAACCAATCTATGTAGGCTAGTGTCATCACCAGATCTACTGGTCCCTCATCATAAGGTCATGGCCTAGACACCAGCTACCTAAAACTCTATACTGCCTCATCTATAGGAATGGTGTGACTCCATGTGGTTTCCCTCATAGTACGTGCAAAGATGGCCACGTACTAGTCATCGGGATGGTCTTGTGCATCCCCAAACTATTGCGCTACCCTTTTAGGAAGATATCTCTTGATCATCATGTGCTCATGGCCCTGCAAAATCATTGTACTAGGTTGACATCCCAAGATAAGGTCTCCAAGTGAAAACTGTCATCTCATCGATGACCCTCCTCCAGTGGTGGATGCCTATTGCCCCTATGTGTGAAAAGGTAAGTGCACCCCTGTATCTCCAGATGACTGCGTCATCTGAATCCATGTCTACTAGTGTAACTCTCACGAGGAGGAGCACTGCAATGTGCTACTAGGCCCAAATGTGTAGCAGTGTGACTCCTGATCTGATAGCCCAGCTATCATAGTACACAAACTTGTGAAGATCATGATAAAGGGAGGCCAACATCACTGTGCCCCAAGCAAAACACTCCCTCTGTCAGAGCATCTACTCCTAGGCAAGACCCCATCCTAGCCTAAAGTATCAGTTGCATCCATCTGGTGCCACGAGTCTTGAAATGATCGCAACCACAATCAATCGGAAAGATGGTACCTAACCTTTGTACCACTCCAGCTTGATCTGTCCCTCTGAAAAGAAAATCTTGTCTAGGCCCATAATCTCAAAGCAGTTGTCTCTCCCATCATCCACATCATAGATAACTCTCTCTCTGTGGATGGGTAATCAAAAAATGCGCCACACATCCTCCAGGGTCACTATGGCCTCGTCTGTGGGGAAGTGGAATGAAGGTGTCTCGCTATGCCAGCGCTCCGCTAATGCTGTCATCATGACGAGGTGCGTCCTGATCACTGGGGCATAGGAAACATACCATAATCCAATCATTCCTAGGTGCTCCTGGAGTACCTTGTGCAAAGGGGGATCCTATGACAATCTGCTCAAAATGGAAGATTTGTGCTCTCGTGAGTGGACCGACTCCATGTCCTCCTACATCAAGAAAGTCACTACGTTAAGTTTCATAAAAAATCGGGATCCTATTTGAAGTTTGCATGAACAAAACAACAAATGTGTCATTGTTTGCATATGAGTCATTGTTTGAAGGTTCCAAACTGTGCTGCTAGAAGCCAAAAAGTTCCAAACTTCGCCACTGCAGCGCAGTTTGACATGGATTCAATTTAACACCTAGAACTAAATTCCAAACAGGACCATCGCGACGTTGTTTGCAAGTGTGACGCACTTTGAAAGCTAAACCCTAATTCTAAACTCTGCCGCCACAGTACAACTCTCATCAACGACGTAGTTTAGGCCTGTGCGACATTGATTTAAGGTTTTCAGCAGTGCTATATAGCACCACTTGACTTCGTTGACTTCTAGACCCTAATTAATGCGCTTGAAAATTAAAAACAAAGGTCGGGATAGGATAGCTTACTGTCGGTCCTGTGCTGGGAAGCCTCTGGAACACTCACACGTGCTCAAAAATATGTTGTGGAAGGACGTGTTGTGACATCTTGATCAGTCCTTAAAGCTCAAATAGCAAGAGTGTCTAAAGGCTAGGTGTGCAAATGAATTGGAAGTGGCCCCTCGAGGCCTATTTAAGTCTAAAAGTTAGGGTTTTTTTAACCCTGTTTAGCCATCTAGCTATGGTTTTGGACCCTCAAGCCTATTTTCACCCAACTGAGGGTTGTTTTGCATCATTTTTTTAATGTTTTTGCACGTTTTTGGCATCCTAGAGCCTTTCTAGACTTGTCGGGCACCTTGTCTTCCTTTTTGCGAGATCACCCAAAAATAAAATTTTTTGTCTGATCTCTCAAGGGGGTAGTATAGCAACATGTTTCTTCTCACCGGGGCAACAATGGGGCATTTAAAAAATTTGAAATTTTTTTGAATTTTGATCGCAACAGTTTATTCTTTGAACCAACGCAGCAAGTACATTGCTTCAAAGAGGGGAAAAATGTAAACACGAAAAATATACTGATTGATCCCATACACTTGATCCTGATTTTACTAACACCGCTTCGTCCTGAATCATCTCCTTTGCTAATCGTTTAATCGAATAATCTATATTTGATTGAATTCATCACATTTCATCTCTTAATTAAATAAATCATTATTTATCTGATTAAGTCATCATCTCCTGTTGATTAAATAGGTCATTTTATTTAATTAATCCTCTGGTCTCTCTTTAATTAAATAATTCACTTTATTTAATTAATCTCTAAAGTCATTCTATTAAATTAAATAAATCAATCCTTATTTAATTTAATCTAACATCATCTCCTTTTTAATTAAATAAATCAAAATCTTTATTTAATTAAGTCTAAATCATTTTCCTCTCATTTTGATTTATTTCAATCCAAAAGTCTAAGTCAAAATGGTCAAATCAACTAATCTCCTTTAAAATTAATCAAATCCTGATTAATATTAATCTTAATCACCTAAATCCTCTAGATTTTGCAACTTGCTCATGAATATAATTTTAATTGATTTATTAAATCCTCAATTACTTTAAAAAAGGCATCAATGTTGGAATATTCTCCAAATTTGAAAAATCCCTCAAAAAGGGTTTGTACATCCAACAAGGAATTTAAACCTCTTACATGTCCTTTGGCCTTGAGCCAAGTGACATTAACTTCATTGTCTCCTCCCTCCAACATGTCATTTCATCCATTTTGAAATTCCACCTAATTGGATTTAATTGCATTTAATGACCAAAATGTGCTTCACCTTTGTACACTCACATGTTGATAAGTGGCACTTGGTCATTGGTTGGTGTTTGATCCCACATTCATCCATTTTTCCTCATCCTCCATCACTCTCATCTATAAATAAGAAGCTCTCATTTGGATTTTAGATCCACAACTTCATTGCAAAATCGCTATCTTCATATTTAGAGCTAATTTCATCCATGTCATCAAGTGTTCATAGTTTTCATGGTTTCATAGCTAGGTTATGCCAAAATTTCATCAAGGAGCTTCAATCACCAACAAATCTTCATCAAGCTTACAAGGGATTGGGAAAGGGCCATTTTCCACATCAAAATGGCACCAATTCCCCCATGGGATTAAGAGTTTGCTTGCATTAGATAGGATTTGATAGTTTTGATTGTGTTCTTCATTTACATTTCTTATTTTGTGCATTTCAAATGAATTCTATGGGGAATGTTGATTTAACTTGCATATTGATCTAATTGTGTGATTGTTTCTCATGTTTATGCAGGTCTAACATTGACATTCACATAAACCTACATCACAATGTTAGCTCCAAAAACATGCATGAACACACATAAATCTCAACATCATGATAGGATATTGAATGTTGCAATAATTGAATGATAAATCTTCCCTCTAATGCTCTTGACAATAATCTTTGCTCTTGAAATGGTGAAAAAGGGGGATAAAGGGAAAAATAGGAAGACCTAGAAATGAGGGACCTATGCCTAAAAGCACAAAGAGGGTGTCCACCTAATCACAAATCCACCTTTTTCAATTTCATTAGGAAGAGGGAGATGTCACAAATGATTAGAATTGACCTACAAACCTTAAGGTGAGTCAACCCTAAGTTTGAACACTTTGCTACCCTAACTCCCTTATGATAGAAAACAAAAAAATATGGCTAAACAACAGTTTTGGGAGAAGAATAAAAGTGCATTAAAAATCCAATTTATGAGATCTTATCACTTGAAACATGAAGTATGATGATAATACTATCAGAAATAGCAATCAACTTACAGATCTGAGAAGGTTAAAATATTGTGCACCCATCACCAAAAATGTTGCAAAGTGTCCTGCCAGGACTCATTCACCCAAGGGTGAATGGGTCTTTGTATAGGGCTCTAAAAACCTTTTTTCATTTCTTTGATGTCAAATTGAAGGATTTGCTTCCCCTAGGTTTGACTATTGGAAGGCCAAAAGTAAAACTTGTAGGTGAGTTTTCATATCTTGACAACTTTGTAAAATTGCACTTTTGATCCAATGTCAATTCTTCTTCACTTGTAAATCCGTAAACACACAAAGAGGAGAAAAATGTTTGTTTTTAATGTATAAGGGTTTGCCTTGGTCAAACCATAGTTTGGTAATTAAACCTTGATAATGAAATGAAAGCATAAATGGAAGGAATGATGAATAAACACTAGCTTGTTGCAAATCACCAAACCCTTTAATGGCTAAGCTTAGAGGACTGAAGTCTAACGCATCACTCCAAGGATTAGATCTTTCATGAAGTGGCTTTATTGGATGCTTGATTTGACACTTGATTTGATGCTTGAAATTTTGAAACCTACATCACAATGTTAGCTCCAAAAACATCCATGAACACACATAAACTAATATATCTCCTCTCTAATGCTCTTGAAAATAATACTTGATTTAGGAATGCTTACATAAGGTGTGTTAGATTTGAATTGATAAAAAGACCTTGTATTTATAGGTGATTTTCTAATTTCCCAACAATTAAACATCAAAATATAAAATTACAATTTGAACTTAGAACATAAAAATGCCGCTAAAAAATATTAAAAATGGGATCCTAAACTTAAGGAGTACCCATTCGCCCTTGGGTGAATGGGTTCTAGGCCCTAAACCTAGAACACATATTTTCTAAGGTGTGTAATTTGATATTTGTAATTGTTTCACATATTTTCCAAGGTGTGTAATTTGATATTTTCAATTGTTTAATGTAGGTTCCCCTTTCGAAAAATGAAATTAATTAGGATTTTAAATGCATAATTGGGTCAATTAAAGGCTTAATTAAGTCCAATTAATTAAGGGAAGAAAACATAGTGTGGAAATGTAAAGGTGTACATTTTTCAACATTACAACTCTTAGGATTGATCTCTTGAAGTTTTAGGATTGCTTAGGATTTGAATTTGATAGAAAGACCTTGTATTTATAGGTGTTTCCTCAATTACCCGACAATTAAACACCACAAGCCGACCTTTGCAATTTGAATTTAGATCATTAAAATTCTACCAAAAACATATTAAAAAATGTGTTCTGAGACTTAAGAGGGATCCATTCACCCTTGGGAGAATGGGTCCTAGGCCCTAAACCTAGGACACACATTTTCCAAGAAGTGTAATTAAGTGTAGGCATTGGTTCAATACTACATTTAGCCCCACTTTAGTGAGAGTATGAACTTGCACTCAACTCACACTAACATAGACAAATAAGTCAAAAGAGGTCTAATTGTACAAGTGTTGGAAAGATAAGCTGAAAAGGATCAAGCAGGATGATCAACCCCCCAAGATCTAAGATCTCATGAAAAATCAACAAAGGCACAAAGAGATGCATGTCTACAAAAACACCACAAGATGCACAATCATGCAATGCCAAAATTAATGCAAAAAGAAAGAAAAGGAAGGATGGACTAGCTACAGTTGCATTGTAGTCCATAAAATGTGTTCACAAGTGAAAACCCGATTATCCATTATGCGAATAAAATATACTCATGAGGGCTAGTGAAACTCAGTGTCCACTAGGTGAGCCCCAAGAAAGTGAGAAACACACACTAGGTTGGTATGTACCCACAAAAAAATGGTTGATGGGAAAGTCATGCTAGGTCTACATGCTCCCATACATCAACCATACCAAAAGTTATAACTGTTGATAACTTTGATAAGGCGCCACAAAAATGGTCAAAGGTTCCATAAGGCTAGCAAGCTGCATTATGCTAGACACTCATGAAAATAAAAAGGAACCACTGGCAAGAAAGTTGTGTTATGCTTGGTGGAAATGAAAATGTTGTAAATGCAATAGGATAGGTTATTCAAATGGGTTTTTCTTAGTTCATGAAAGGTCACACCTTAGGGAACATTGTGCTTAATGTCACCAAGAGAGGACTAGTCAAGGATAAAAGATTCACACCTTAGGGAATGCAAGCCATATCATTACCACTAAGAGGAATGTCATATTCCAAGAAAGGTCATGGTCTTGAAGGACATCAAACCCAATGTCACCACCAAGAAGACACATCACATGAAATAAGAAGATCACACTTTGAAAGGACTATGCAAACAATGAGTGGGGACATGTATGCCCCCACTTTAAAGAAATTGCTAAACACCATGTTGTGAGCAATTACTTTAAAGTGGTGAAATGCTAAATGCTAATACATGAGAGCTTTATTTGGAAAGCCCTATGCAAAAAATATGTTTCCAAGTAGAGCTACATTATGGAAAGGAGGTTTCCCCCCATATGCAATCCTAAGATAACACATAACGAATCCATGGATATGGGGTCAACGTTATGTCTTTGCTACAGTGATATAATCGACCTTAGAACCATCATCATTCCCCAAATAACTCATGGAACAATGAGCACAAAGGAAGAATAACACATAAAGAGCAAAAACAAAGGAGAATCCTTTTGGGTCAACATGGAAAAGACCTAAATGTCTCAATGCTTTGCATCATCCCCAAAAGGAAAACACAATAGAAATGAAAAGATAAATATTTACGACACATAGAAGAATGTAGATACAAATAGAAGAATGTCATGACAGATTCACTTCCTTTATATCCTTGCACCAACAGAGTGACAAGGGTCATCCAAAGAAAAATCACAAACATAAAGGCACACCAAGTTGTCCAATACGAGAGATCATAGTACTCACATGCAATCACACAAAACATGAAAAGAAAACAAATTAAAGACTAGTATAGCACATACGAGTCAACCTATAAAAGGTCATCCACATCCCAATCTTGTTCATCAAAGGTGGAAGGTGGACAACGAAAAGTTTCATACTAGGAGCATCACCAAGTTCAACACATGGTGAGTAACTCTTGTTACGAGGATCATCACGGTTGTTATAATCTAAGCTCATGGAAGAGGAAAACAATAAATTCAGCTCATTATGCACCTCCTCATCAATATTAGCAATCTCATCATCATCATCCAAGTTAATCATAACAGGAGGTCTAATGATGATGTCCATTGAAGTTTCATGTTGTTGTGGAAAGGGTGGAGAAATATCATGTATTTCTTGAGTTGGTGTTTGATCTTGGTTTTTTTGTTGTGTTCTTTTCTTCTAATTGATGATCAATAGCATGATATCCATGCCTACACTCTTTATCATTTTTGTTTCTTCTTGCATTATTTTCAAGTTGTGAAGGTGTAGCAATGGGTTTATCAACCATTGGTTTCTTTTCTTCCCGCAAGGGAGGAACAAAAGGAACCATGGAAGGTTGGTCAACCACTTTGTCTTCTGGTTTATAAATTTGTTTGATCTTAGGAGGCATAATAGGAATTGTATAGCTATCTCTTGGTCTCTTATAGGAAATAGGAAGAGGATTTGTCTTGGTTACTTGGAAGGGCTTTTGGTTCAATCATGGTTTCATCAATGATAGGAGGCTCAATCATGGGTTGAGGTATGTTGCTAAGGGATGATTATGCCATGTGGTTTGCCTTGATCTTTTGGTAAGATTTGAAAAAAAGTCCTCACATTTTTTTACACTTCACTAAATCAGCTAAGGTCATCTTGGGACAAATGTTCACTTGGAAATGGTTGAGGAAGGCATCAACAAGCTCATTGAATGAACTAATTGAATTATTCAGTAAAGAGAAAAACCATTCCAAGGTTGTATCTTTCAAGGACCTAAGGAAGAGTTTATCCAACAACTTATCTTTGAAGATGATGTCACTACATAAGGCTGTGTATGCCGAGACATGGTTACTAGGATCTCCTTTAACACCATATTTCTCAAATCTAGGAATCTCTATACCTTGTGACATTTGTGCTCTCAATATCTTCAAGGATAATGGGTTTATTTTGACATATTGTGAAGGTTGGCATTTTAATTTTGGTTCAATGTGGAAATTTTTTGTTAGAGGGATGAAACATTTTGCAAAAGTTAGTTAAGGACAAAATCATTGGTTGTGTTTTGAGATGGAGGTGTATATGTATTTGGAGGAAAAGTGAATTGCAAGTTTGTGAGAGGTGATGGATTATGAGATATGAGAATTGAATTCACAAAGCTGAAGGGATTCCAAATGGAAATACCTAAGGTTGTATTGACATTGCTAGTTGGTTGCCTTGTTGTAGTAATAGTTGGATGAGGGGTGATCCCACAATACTGGTTTACAATTTTTGGCCAAACTGGACACTTAACTAATTTTTTCTAACTAAATCTTCACTTTCGAGCACCTATAGCAGCTAAACCATGAGGAATTTGAAGATGATGCAAACTAGTGATTTGTGACATTTTGTCTGTAGATTCTAAATATTATTTTTTCAAAATTTTTGGAATCAAATTGCTCTTCTTTTTCCATCTCCTTCGAAAACTAGTTTTTTTCAATAAACACCATTTTTATGGAGTGATGCTCACCATATACAACATAACTTTTTTTCCATGAAGGATAAAGTTCTATTTTTTTAAAATTTAGATTTGTAACTACGATATCTAGTGCTTTCATTTGGTTTCATAGTGTTTTATTGAATATTTTTTCCTTAATCAAGTTTCGAAGTCAAACTAATTACAATTCAGACATATGCGGACCGTATACAACATAATTTTTTTTGTATGTATCGAAATTCTTTTTTTTTTGTTGGATCAAGGACTTCAATATCTAGTGCACTATTTTTTTATTTTTATTTTGATAATCTATTATTTTTCCACATGTGCAGAATAGAGAGCTTGATTTTTAATGAAAAACCTATTCTTAATAAAACTAAAAAAACAAATACATAATAAAACAAAAACATATTAAAATTATATTCGTTGGATAGATCATTCTAAGGACTACCATCTTATAGTTGGGCCTATGAAGTCTCCTCCATTTTCATCCTCAAATCGAGCTTCGATGGGAAAATTTTTGGATATTTTTGGTGCTAGAGGGGGAGAAGAGGGGAAAAGGTGGGTTCCATCAAACCACTGTTCGCTCGAACCCCCCAAAACCTGTTCGATTGAATGGGGGTTCGAGCGAACCCTGGCTCAATCCAACACCTTCAAAATAATGTTGAAAAATGATTGTTGGGTTGGTTCGAGCAGACTCTTAGCCGACGTCTGCTCAAACCCCCTACCAATGAATCCATTTTATTTTTATTTTTTTTCCCATATGCATTTTATGTTTGCAATAGTGTTATTTTATAATATATAATATTAATAATATACTTTTTAATCTCTATAATATATAATATATCTATATACTAGTTAATAATATATAAATCATATATATTATTAATAATTATAAATAATATACTATATACGTATATATTATAAATAATTACAATAAATATTATAATACCAATATACTTTTGAATTAAATACATTAAAAAATATATTGTGTAAATAAATATAAAATTATAAATAAACAAAATTTAAAATAAAAATAATAATATATTATAATTTATAAAAACAAAATATT
Organism: Sequoia sempervirens; assembly: GCA_007258455.2. Taxonomy (NCBI): domain Eukaryota; kingdom Viridiplantae; phylum Streptophyta; class Pinopsida; order Cupressales; family Cupressaceae; genus Sequoia; species Sequoia sempervirens. The sequence goes on along the minus strand of VDFB02059568.1, from coordinate 144,894 downwards.
TAGTTTAAATATAAAATGCTTAGTTTAAATATAATATTTTTCAAATATTATTTTCCCTCATCAATAATGAGGTAGTGCTTGTTCGCCATATAATTAAAATATGCAATTGATTGGGAAAGGTCATCAACAAACAATACTTTGGCATAGGAATCGTAAATATCATTTTAGAGTTTTCTGATTACCAATTAATGAATGGCGTGCTGTGAACAATGGGGATGAGAAAAAAACTGGCAGGTAAAATATCAAGATATGGAGAGAGATACAAAGAGATAGATAAACAAAGAGAATTAGAGATAGGTAAATATAGATGGTGAGAGGGAGAGAGAAATAGGTGGAGATAGAGAAAGGGAGAAAGAAGTAGGGGTAGATAGAGTTATATGGGAAGAGAAAGAGAGAGAGAGGTAGACAGAGATAGATAGGGGATAGGGAGGGAGGGAGAGATGGGGAGAGATAGAGAGAGGTGGGAGATAGAGAGAGAGAGGGAGAGAAAGGGAGAGAAATAGGTAGAGGAGAGGTAGAGAAGAGGGGGAGAGAGGGAGAGAGATAGGTCAAAGAGGAAGAGAGAGAAGAGGGGGAGAGAGGGGGAGAGAGGGAGAGAGATAGGTAGAAGAGGGAGAGAAATACGAGGGGGGAGGGAGGGAGAGATATGTAGAGAGGGAGAGAGAGAAGAAGATGGGGGAGAGAGGGAGAGGGGTAGGAGGGAGAGACTGAGAGAGAGAGGGAGGGAGCAGAGACAGTGGCTAGGGTTAAGAGCAGAGGGTAGAGGGTTTAATGGTTTGGGGTTTAAGTGTTAAGGGCTCTATGGTAGAGGGCATAGGGTTTAAGGGCAAAAAGGGCAGAGGGTAGGAGGATAGAGGGTCTTAGGGTTTGATGGCTTAAGGGTTAAGGGTAGAGGGTAGAGGGTTTAAGGGTTTAAGGTTTTAATGGTTGGCTAGAGGGTAGAGGGAGAAGATATAGGAGTGAGAGAGAGAGAGGGAGGGAATGGGAGAGAGATAGAGGGTAGAGGGCTTTAGGGTTTAAGGGTTATGGGCCAGGTGGAGGGTGAGGTTGCATATAGAAGGATTGGAGTGAGTGAGAGAGATAGACCTAAGAGAGGGAGAGGTAGAGGGTTGGAGGTTAGGGCAGAAGGTTTAAGGGTTTAGGGTTGAGGGTTTAGGGTCAGAGGGCATAGGTTTGATGGATTAGGGTTGAGGGTTCAATGTATAGGGTAGAGGGAATAGGGTTGAGGGATTAGGGTAGAGGGTAGAGGGTATTGGGTTGAGGTTAGAGGGATTAAGGGTTAAGGGTTGAGAGTTTAAGGTTGAGGGTAGATGGATTAGGGTATTGGGTAGAGGGTAGAGGGTTTAAGGGTAGATGCTTAAGGGTTTAGGGTTAAGAGTAGAGGGTAGAGGCTTTAAGGGTTTAGGGTAGAGGGCAAAGAGATAGAGAGGGAGTGGGAGAGAGATAGAGGGTAGAGGGTTAAGGGTAGAGGGTTTAAGGGTTTAGGGTTTAAGGGTTAAGGGTTAAGGGTTTAGAGTTAAGGGTAGAGGGGAGAGAGATAGAGGGAGTGAGTGAGAGAGAGATACCTGAGAGAGGGAGAGGGGGTAGGAGGGAGAGACTTGAGAGAGAGACAGGGAGGGAGGGAGTGGGAGAGAGATAAAGGGTATACAGTTAAGGTTAGAGGGTAAAGGGTTTAAGGTTTAAGGGTTTAGGTTTTAAGGGTTTAGGGTAGAGGGTAGAGGGTATTGGGTTGAGGGTATAGGGTTTAAAGGTTGAGGGTTGAGAGTTTAAGGTTGAGGGTAGAGGGTTGAGGGTTTAAGGGTAGAGGGATTAGGGTTGAGGGTACAGGGTATTGGGTTGAGGGTACAGGGTACAGGGTTTAAGGGTAGATGGTTAAGGGTTTAGGGTTTAGGGTTAAGGGTAGAGGGTAAAGGGTTTAAGGTAGAGAGGAGAGAGATAGAGAGGGAGGGAATGGGAGAGAGATAGAGGGTAGAGGGTAGAGGGTAGAGGGTTAAGGGTAACTTGAGCATAACTCCCCAAGGACACATGTCATCCTTGGATTATTGACATGAAATGACCAATCAAAAGTTAGTTTCCATTTTCTCTCTCATTTCCCATGTATCTCTTATATTTGTCTCTCCTGCTCTCTTTCTTTGTCTATTCCTTTCTCCTTCAATCTCTATCTCCATCTTTCTCTCTCTCTCTCGATATCCATCTATCTTAATTTTTCTCCTCTCATTCTCTATCTTTTGAGTTTTTCTCTCTTTATTAGCTGATAGGATACATATATTATGAGATTTGAGGCTGAAATAAGTCTAATGGCTACAAACCACTATTGAGTCATTGGAAAACAAGTTTCAATTGCCATTTAATGGTAAACCAACTTCATTTTAATGGTAAAATCATTTAAATATTAGGTAAAAGCCTCCAAAATCTCACTTTTCACATAGAAGTCATATAAATATTGTTTTTGCAACTGGATGGGAAAATTATATTTCCATTTGCAGTATTTTTTGTCAATTTGATGGTAATTTTCTTTTTTTATTTGCATTGATTTATGTTTTAAATCTATGTGCAAATATTTTATAATTAAATAATACTTAATTTCTATAAAGAAAAAATCTAGATATGTCTAAATTTATTTCATTCTATTATTTAACACTTATTATTAATTGTTTAATTACACCACATGCAACTAGAATTTGCACAACATCCAAAACAAATACTCTCTAACATATTAACATTTATTTAGTTTTCTATTAGCATATTCCTTGAACCTCCTTTAGGTGCAAGTGCTAGTATATATACCTCTCTCTCTATAGAATTGTCTCCCCCTCTATAATAACTTTTCTAGCTATAAATGGAGTTGAAATTTCAAATGAAATCAAAGATTCTTGAACTTAAGAAAATCATGGAACAAATATATGTTGTATATAATTGTAATTTAGGAAAAATTATTTTTAAAAACTTCACTAGGTTTCAAACAAGTATTGAAAGCATATATATGAGTTTACATGCTTGCAAGAAAAAAAAGTGAGAGATGATGCTATAAAAGTAGTTGAAATTTCAAATGAAATCAAAGATTCTTCAACTTAAGAATTCCATGGAACAAATATGTACATATAGTTGGAATTTACGCAAAATGATTTACAACTATGTACAAGTTACTATAAGTTATCACTTGAACATGTATACATGTACAAGTGAACTTGAAAATCATGGATATAATCTAACACAAACATTCTGGTTCAACGCGCTCTTCAATAACATGTAATTTTTTTGATGATCATCACTATCTAGTCTCCATTTTTTCCGTCCACGTGCATGTGGAACTGCATGAAGATGTAGGGCGGTAGCAATTATTAGGTGGCTATATTGATATACCTTGTTATCAGGTTGATAGTCAACAAAATGAATCCCATGTTGAACAACTTTGACTTGTTTTAGATATATCCCTTACACTACAACAAAACTTGCACGGTAAACATGAACTTGAGGTAAGACATGTGAATGTGTACAACATTTTCATGCTCAAGGTTTGTACAATATATATAATGTTTTTAATGTAATGTACACATGTACACAATGTATATATATAATTTTAAATTCAAACTCACCTGTGGGAAATAACATTCCATCGCTTGTTTCAGGTTGTGTTAGCTTATTCCTCTCTTCTGTGAAACACAATAAACAATAGCTAACACGTTCTATGTTTCCAAGCTCTTCTATGACTGCAAAAACATCTATTGTACACCAAATTTACACATAAAATTTCTAATAAATTAGAAATGTCTTTAGAATTTAAAGATCATTATATATATAATATTTAAATTATTAAAAACTTACATATGTACCTTTTCTAACCAATCCTGAAGTATGGTCATACTCAATTGAAATCAAAGGAATGTCTTGAAATCTTTCTTCCTCATTTTCATTGTATGTTTCTAAAACAACTAGTGGCACCATATGCCATTTACTAACATATCCAAGTTATTGGTTATTGTATGCATGATATTTTTCCACAATGCACTTAGTGGAGAAACAAGAGTAATCCCTCATGTATAATGCCCATCCAGGGTGACTATATGAACTCTTAACACAATGCAAAGATCTTGTTTTGTCTACCCTCTTGCATCCATGCATTGATATTTTTTCCACACCTAGATACATGTACAAAAACAAACTTATGTGAACAAACATGTATATATATATATAAATTTTAAATTTAAACAAATTCAAATTTTTGAAAATGTAATTTATACATACTCGATATCTCCCAAAACACTCTATGTGGAATGTTTTAGTTTGTTCTTGAAGATGTGTCGAACTCATTTGATGCTAAGTGTTTCTTACACCATTCAACATCATGTGCATTGTCTATAAAATCTCCTGAATAACTCATTTGATGCCTTCTTAAAGAATGTTTAATGCAAGCACCTGTGCCATCATGCTCACCCTTTTCATGCCCACTCTAAAAAAAACTCCAAACATGTGGTATTTTGTAAATTTTATGATATCTAGATAGTGCATAAAATGGCCGTGATGATTTTAATTGTGCCACACATCCATCTGACCATACAAAATGCTTTTGAAATTTTACACCCCTGCTTCTCAAATTCTCAAAAAAAATTGTAAAGAAATGTTGTACAAAAAGGGTGTCATGCTCTTTATCATCACTAATATAAAAGTGATATTCTTTCTTAATGGATTATTGTTCATTTGTACTCTCAACGCCATCCAATTCTAATTGTGCATGTGGATAAAAAACATGAACCATAATAGTGATCTGCTTTGAAAAGTAATATTCTGATTGAATCTCTTTTTGATGTACAAAAGAGTCATTTTCTGCAAAGTCAACTACTGATAGAATAGTTCCAAGTGGGAAAGTATCTCTTAATGTTTGAAATTGTTGTGCTTGCCACTTAGTAAAAAAGGAATGTTGTATGTATGGTTGTATCAATTTTTAAAAATCTTCCATAAATTTTCTAATAAGAATCTCCTCTTCTACATAGTTTAACCTTGTGGATTCTTTCCCAAAATTTGTTTGAAACTTTACATACTTGTAACTCTTGCAATTTACTATCTTTGTTAGGTCAGTATTTTTGTTTCTTGAAGCAAATTTAGCCAAATTTCTACATGTTTCACAAAGTCCTTTTATGCAGTTTATTTGAGGTCCATTTTCATGATCACATAACATATCCTTTATGAACAAACTTACATGTTTAAGAGGTGCATTTTGAAAACTATAACTCTCTTCTCTCATCTTTCGAAACACCTGATAGTAGAGATCAAATTCAATATGATAACGACAACAAGAAGTTTCAAAAAACTTGTTTATCTACACATAATATGGCTTAAACCTTTCAAACATTGTTTGCCCAATCTTTATATGAGGATACTTATTACAAAAGTTCATATACATCTCAAGTTGTGTTATGTATAGCCAATGTTTAATATGTTTTTCACAAATATTGGGACCAATCTTGTGTCTCATAACATCTCTTGTATTTGATGATGGACAAGTCTCTTCATTCCAAAAACTTGAGATCAAGTTCCTAACAACATCTTCAATCCTATCAGAATGGGGAGCTCTACACATAATTTCCTAATTTCCTTCTAAACTATCATCCAAATCCTTTCTTTTTTTCTCATATTTTATTAGTGCGGTTCTACTATAACCAATTTCAGCCGAAAGTGCGTACATTTTTCTTCTTCTTGCTATATCTTGATTTAAAATAGATTTCAACATCGCCCTTCTTGTAGTGGCCTAATCCACTGATCGAGATCCTTTCCCAATGGAATCTCAACCATTTTAACATTTTCAACAATATATTTTTGTAATTCCATGTGTTTCTTCTTATTTGATGCCGAATGTACACCCAACAATTGTAATGACTCTTTTAGCTCATTATGAAGAAGTAAACGTGATAACAATTGGGTTTTTTCAAGTGTTTCAAGATGATTGAAATGATCATTGATTATTCCATTTACATATTTAGTCATTGACCTCTTACTCTTATTTATAGGTTGTTCGGCATAACATTTAAGTTTCTCCATATCCATTTCAAGTAAATGATCTAAATTTCTATAAGAAATTTGTTTCCTCACCTTTTCAGCTAGTTTTATATGCTCATCCATACCAGTAGAAGGAAGTGATCTTGACCCCTCTCCAACATGTATTGTTTGAAATTGGGCCTCCTCCCTATCTTCAAGGTCCATGTGTTCTTCAATCGATTTGTTTGATCCAATATCTAGATTTGGATCAACTTCAGCTTGAGAACTTCTTGCTTGTTGAACCCTTTCTTCATGTCACAAAATATTTTGCAAAGAAAGTGAGAGATGATGCTATATAAGTGGATTTTATGTATGCAAGCAAAAAAAGTGAGAGACATGATACTATAAGTGGAGTATAACTTTCAAATGACATCAATCTTGATTCTTTAACTTAAGAATTCCATGGAACAAATACAATTGGAAATAGATTCAATTTAAGGAAATGGAAAAATGAATTTTCAAAGTCACTAGGTTTTGGAAATTGGATACATGAATTTACATGCAAGCAAAGAAAGTGAGAGAAGTTTTAGCTAGTTTTCTATGCTCATCCATACCAGTAGAAGGAAGTGATCCTGACCCCTATCCAACATGCATTGTTTGAACTTGGGCCTCCTCCCTATCTTCAAGGTTTATGTGTTCTTCAGTGGATTCATTTCATCCAATATCTATATTTGGCTCGACTTCAACATGAGAACTTCCTACATGTTGAGTCTGAGAGACATGTCAAAATATTTTGCAAAGAAAGTGAGAGATGATGCTATATAAGTGGAGTTTATGTATGCAAGAAAAAAAAGTGAGAGACATGATGCTATAAGTGGAGTAGAACTTTCAAATGACATCAATCTTGATTCTTGAACTTAAGAATTCCATGAAACATATACAATTGGAAATGGATTCAATTTAAGGAAATGGAAAAATGAATTTTCAATGTCACTAGGTTTTGGAAATTGGATACATGAATTTACATGCAAGCAAAGAAAGTGAGAGACTATGAGCTATTTAAGTGGAGTTGAACAAATAAAATCAAAGATTCTTGAACTTAAGAATTCCATGGAACAAATTTAATTAGAAATAGATGATAAGGAATTTGGGAAAAATGAGGTTCCAAGTTATGGTAATGTCTATAAAAGATGACTATTTTTTAGTATTAAAATTTCCAAGTTATCTAACATGGTTTTCATAATTGGAAATAGATTTATAAGGAAAACATTGAGGTGTTCATAAAAGTCCTAAACACACACAAGAGAGAGAGAGAGAAGAAATAAGAATGTACCTTGTTCTTTCTATGATAATTTGTCAAATTTTTTTCGTGCCTCTTTTTTTCTTCTTCTTTCTTCTTTTGAGAATTTTCGTTGAGCCTTATTTTTTCTTTTTCTTTTTGTCCCATTTTCTTCTTCAAGTTGAAGATGACTCAAAACAAATCCTCTACCAAAGGTAAATTCTCCTCCAAAATTTTCCTTGATTGATAAAAATGCAAAGTTGTCTTCTCCAATATTTGCCTTGATTGATAAAAATACAAAGTTATGTTCTCCAAAATCTGCGCTCCTTGATAAAAATGCTAAAATCTCTTCTCCAAAATCTGCCTCCATGATAAATGTGCAAAAATATCTTCTCCAAAATCTTCTCTCCAAGTGATATAAATGTGAATTAATCTTGCAATTTGATGTGGAATAATGAAAAATAAACTTGTATTTATATGCATATGGGAAAAAAATTAAAATTAAAATTGCATTTGTCAGCCAAACGTTCAAGATCACATTCACAGGTTAAATTATATTCAAATTTTATAACATTACATGTGTACATGTACATGTGCAGAACTACATACGTGTGCATACATTTAATGTATTTAATGCACATTCAACATGTGTTTAACATATTGTTGTCACTCAGATTGCACCCGAACGCTTGAATAGTTAAATTCAGTAATATGTTGAAACATGGAATGATTCTCAGGCCTGTGGGTTGCCTAATTTTGAGAATCAATCTCCAAAGAGGGTTGGTTCCCTTATGAAGACCTCTTAAGAACTAACTAACTTGGCTGGGAAAGAGATAGAAAGCTTTCTTGAATTGAAATCCTAAAGCTACAAGAGGTGATTGCACCAAAATTTTGTGATTCTATTTCTTATCCTAAATCTATAATCTGCTGCAATAAAGTTTCTAAATTTATTTCACAATTCAACTAATATCATGAATTTCACCAATATTCCACATGAACGTTTGAAATTTCAATGTTTGTAAGAGGAAAACCAGATTTTCTCAGATACAAATGACTGAAATATTTGTTAAACACATGCAGCTTGAATTATAACATGAAATCTTCTCGTTTTTTAAAGCATTAATGAGATAAAACAAAGGATTCGAGATAAATCACAGTGTTTAAATCAAATCATTCATGACAATAAAACTCAAGAAATATTGAGAAGGAAAAACTATACTAAAAACTCTATTATGATTCTTGAATGAAAAAGTGTTGAGTTACAATGCCTCACTGTTGTATGTGTAAGCAGGAAAAAAGAACCAGACTTGAAAAAGATAAAAAATTTCAATATATACAACATGAATGCACTTCAAAAGTGCATGAATAAGCAACTGAAAGTTAATTTTAGTGAAGGAGTGATAAGTCCAAAGGGAAATCTGAGCACAAGTAAAAATTCCTGAAAAAGTGGCTCAAACTGATGCAAGAATGAGTAAACTCAGTCTTGAATCTGCAGTCATAAAGCAAGTAACTGATCTGCAACTCAAACTAAACTAAAATCCCTGAAAAAGTGGCCTAAATCATGCAAAACTACCTCGTTCTTACCAATTCGCCCATGCATGTTCTAAAGTCCATCTTTCTCATGATAACTCTCCAGTTGATAATCTGATGTAGAACTAAAGTAAAATTCCAAGTTAACTCTACTTGTATCTGCATGGAACTTCCATAATATCTTTTATCTACACTTTAAAATGCTAAATTAATTAAATGACTTATAATATATCATTTAAGTAATTAGCTTACATTAATTGATGCAAAAATAAAAGATCAATATGGAGTTAAAAAATTGAATCCCATTCAACAATTTTACTTGGTATTATTTCAACATATGCATTCAGCACTCATTACTTAAATAACACCATGAGCAATATAAAATATACACTTAGCAAACATTTGAAAACTTCAACACTAAGTGTATATTTTAAAACCGACCACCATCATTATGATATCATAATTTTTGATAGTTGATAATGGTCGACCACATGCAATAGTCGACTTGACTTGAGAGTCAAAAACACGGGCAAGGGAGACATAATGATTATCAAAAATATCAAAAATGAGTTAGGGCGAATGGGAAAAATCAACCATCGAACCCTAAAATCATTATCATTTTGTTGAATTTGATGAAGCTTCGTGAAGAAGCTGGCCACCATTGCTGAGTAGGGTTTCATCCTAAAAATCCACCATGAAATGGGTCGACTCTGTACCTTTTGATATTTTCCTGAGCTGAATCTTGTGATTTTCACGTGGTAAGTTTGTTCTTTTCCCAGTTTGACTCCATTATGTAACATTTAATGAGGTTTTAAAGTCATGGCTAAGCACAATACTGAACATTCCTTCTGATATATTCTATTACCTCCTTTGTATCTCTGTATTTGTTGATTATGACCGCCATGAAAGCTGGAATCAAGCTTGATTTATACTGGAAAAGATATGACATAAAAGAAATTTTGGAAACATGACACAATAACAACACTGGTAAACTCAATACTTTCCTTTCTTGTATACTTTCCAACTCTTTCAAGCCACCATGGAGTATTTTGATATTAGCTACCACTTAGCAGATCTTTGTAATCTTAAAGCCACCATTACTTTGCTGCTTTTGAAGAATTTCATTATGATTTAAAAAGAAGCCAAAACAGAGAATAAACGCCCTCTTTCTGTGACTGCGCACCAAGATATCTTTACATATATAGCTCAAAAACTACAACATACTCTATACCTGGCTGTGGCTTATGAAAACCCCATCTGGGTCTTTACAATTTGTTGTATTTTTCATTTTAGAATAAAATCCTAAAATGGGTAAAAAGATATTCGCATATTTCCTATCATAAGAACATTTTTGAGCAATATTGAACATTTATACTGTAACAGCCGCCATGGTGACAAATGATTTGATATTTTGAGCAAGAATTTACATGTTTTTTTGAATATTTCCCCATTTCTACTTTATTATCTGTTCATTGTCTCCCATTTTGACATTGATAACTAAAAGTTTATTTTTTGTTGTTTCCTGTGCATATCATGAAGCCACCACTTAGCATTCAACTAGAATTTGTTAAGTATTTTTCTCTTTATATCCTCTTATTTCAATGCTCACATGGGAGACAACAAATTATTGCTCTTTGTACTTTCTTGTAAGAAGAAGCTTGTTTTGAACATCAAGATGCATTGTCTCTCTATCTCTTACATGCTCAACTTCACTTAACTCTATTTTTCATTGTGAATGTATGTGATATATGGTTTGACATGTAACATTGATGTACCCTGTTTCAAATTGCAACATACTTTGTACCTTATGTGCTTGACTGCTTCAAATAGTGCAAAAAAAAAACAATACTCTGCTTATGCTTATGAAATTACTGCCAACAGTATTACAATTACCTTCACTATGATAAGATCGTTCCAGATCATAATATGAATGCCATTTCATGAAAGGTAAAAAAAAAAATGATTTTGATGCTTTGAGAAACCTCATCGAATTCATTAACTAACACTGAAAACATGATGCATTGATTGCTCTCCTTCATTCTTGACCTTTATACTGCTATACACGAACTCCACCATGAGAATATCATCATTCTCAATTTATGACATTTCACTATCATGACTTTGAATGGCATATTCGTTATCATCTGTACTTGGTCTCATGCATACAACTTGTATGGAAGCTACTTGTCAATGAAACTAATGACTGTTCTTCACATATGTTGACTGCCCCTTAGTCTTTTGTGACTGAATTTCATTCATTTGTAGGTAATCTCTGAGCATCTAGAGCTATCCTTTACTTTCATAGAATTGACACAGCTCACAACCCACTTTCTTTTTCATGCCTTTATTTCAAAGTAAATCATACTGTCCTTCTATGGAAAAAATAGTGGTTCGATATTTAATACTGTCTCTCCTCGTATGACAGCATATTCATGCAATTTTTTCTTTTGAATAACTTCGTAAATAATGACTGCCATTGAAAACAAATACTCCATTTGTTGTTAATGCTGATCGATTCATACCTCACTGTTGTCTCACTGGCACTTGTAATAGTGTATACCTGTTTGATAAAAGATGATACTTCATTTTGCATAGTAAGATTCCACCACACTTCACATATCTCCTCTGTTATCACTCTATACCTTATAGATGCTGACTGGTAAAGGCTGGAACTATCATTTGTTATCTAAAATCAGCTATGAATATCACTAAATTTGAACCTTCTCTTAACCCTGTTAGCAGCAATTGAATGTTTACCTTTTCAGACTCATGATCTTTCTGATATTCTCATTTGATACTTGAAACAACATGCATGTGAGTATATCAATACTATTATCAAGGAAGATATACTCACAAGTTTCATATGAAGTTCATGAATTATGTTTTTCTCTTGATTATCAACATTTCATCTGATGAATGCTTATTTTGAGGCAAATTACATTTCTGTTAGTAGCATAGGCATAAGGAAAAATGTAATTCACCATTGCTTAGAGTATAACTCTAACGCCATTTCCTTTACAATTTTGCAGGTTCATGGAGCGAGGAAGCGAGGCTATAGCGACTTGGAAACACAACGGCTGAAGATACCAACGAAAGTGATTCATCTTTACAGGAAATGATGAATTGCTTCTCTCCTTTACGCTTATGTTATTTTCAGTAGTGTAGTTTGTTCCTTTGAATTTTGTATTCATCTTTTGATTGTTATAATCAAACTTAGTTACTCTCACGGCTTGTGCGAGATTCAACATTTTTACAAAATGAATAAAAGCATTACTATGCAAGTTTTCTCAATTTTTTGTTTTAAATGTTTGCACAATAAAACTATGATTCAGATGTAAAAATGATCTTCTATGATGATCAATGAATACTTCAAACAGATCAATGAAAATTTCAGTACCTATAAATGATGAATTTGATTCAGCTCTACCTATCTGAGCTTGAAGTGAAAAATAGGTAACAAATTGGCAACCTCTGCAGAGTGTTTGCCTGCTAAACACAATAGAATAGCATATCCATTGGGCATGGAGTCCATGTTCTATTCGGATTTAACTCAAAACACTGTAACTCAGCTTCAAAAACACAAACTTGAAATAAACTACTGCAATTCTGTTGAAGACAAAATCTGAAAAACCAGGTGCAGCAACTGCACTTATTGAAAACATGACAAAACTTAAATGAAACGTGCCATCAGGAACTTATTAAAGCATCACTGAAATTGAAATCTATTCTAATATGTACAACTGAAAGCTTAAATCTTAATAACACTGTTTCAAATGAATCCCGTTAACAGGGATTGGCAATACTTCACCATTCAGCCTTGAAAGCTGAAATGCATTGTGCTCTTTCTTTTCTGTAATAACATATGGGCCATCCCACATGGCATCAAACTTTCTATGTTTACCAGGTCTACTTTTGAGCTCATCCCATTTGAAAACTAGATCACCCTCATTGAAGATCCTTGCTGTTGCTTTCTTATCAAATGTCCTCTTCATTTGAGAATGATGAACCTGAAGCTTTCTGTAGGCTTATTTTCTGGTTTCTTCCAACTCTGTTAATTGAGCAAGCCTAACTTGCATTGGCTGCTCCTCAAGTAATTCATGTTCTTTTATGTAACTCAAAGTTGGCAATTCAATTGAGATAGGCAGTTTGGCCTCTTTTCCATAAACCAAAACATAAGGTGAAAATCCTGTTGATCGTTTTGGGGGTAACTCTATCAGCCCACAGGGCTAACTTGAGCTTGTCATGCCATGACCTCTGATTATCTTCAATAGTCTTTTGTATGATCTTAATCAGATTCTTATTTGTTGATTCAACTTGTCCATTACCTTGGGGGTAATAATTGGATGAAGTGTTCAGATAAATATTATTCTTTACTGACCAATTTGAAATTCTTAAACCAACAAAAGCTAAAGCATTATCAGAAATAATCAAATCAGGTGTACCAAACCTAGAAACTATATCCTGATAGAAGTTTAAAACTGATGTTTCATTCACATCTTTTAATGCGATTGCTTCAGTCCACTTCGTAAAGTAGTTCGTGGAGGTTAAAATCCATCTGTGCCCAGCACTTGAGGGTGGATTGATTGGACCGATAAAATGGAGTCCCCACCTTCCAAATGGCTGCTCAACCTGAATTGGATTCAGGGGTAGGGCTGCTAACTTCTATTTTCCTACAAAAAGTGAACATTTAACACATTTTCTGATGTAAGTATGTGTGTCTTTGAAAAGATCTGGCCAATAATAGCCTGCCTTCATAATTTTCAGAGCTGTAGTACGTGGTGCAAAATGACCTCCAGCAGGTCCATCATGGAACTCTTCGAGAATTCTTTCAGTTTGATCTAGATAAATACACCTGAGAAAAACACCATTGAAATCCTTCTTATAAAGAACACCATCAATTTCTGCATAAGGAATTGCTTGTAACCTATAATATCTCCGTTTAGACTTATCTAAAACTTCTGGACAATCTCCAATATGCAAGTAATGGATCATCTAATGAATCCAATCAGTTGGAATAGTTGAAACAATAGATTCATCTTCATTATTCAGAACTATAACAACCTCTTCACTATTGTTTTCTTCATTTTCTGCAAGCTATTCGCACAGTCCTTTACCTCGAACAAGCTTGGTAACCTTTATGTTGATGTCATACTCCATGAATTTGGTTATCCAGCCTGCTCGCTTATCATTAATGTCTTTATTCAGCAGAAACTCCTTGACTGTTGGGTGAGCTACCAACAAATTTATCTTATTATTAGACAACATATGTTTAAATTTTTTCAAACTTCTCACTACAACAAGTACATGCTTCTCAACAAATGAATATCTTGTTTCATAATCATGCAAGGTTTGACTAAAGAAAGCTATGGGCTGCTCCATACCTTCATTATTTTGCTGACAGAGCATTGCGAAGATGGTATCCACTCCTTTGAATGCGTACAGTATGAAATCTTTACCAAAATCAGGATTTATAAGAGTAGGGGTTGTTGCAAGTGCCTCTTTAATCTGCTCGAAACTGATCTTTCCTTCTTTTGACCAGCTGAATTGAATGTTTTTCTTCAGCATGGCTGTCAATGGATGTAATAACACTGCAACATTAGGAATAAACCTCCTCACAAAGTTAATTCTGCCCAGAAAGCTCTGTAAACCCTTTTTATGAGCGCGCAGAGGTAAAGCCAAAATGGCTGCAATATGTTATGGGTCAATAGAAATGCCATCTTTTGAAACAATATAACCCAGAAGCTTACCTTCGTGAATAGAAAAAATACTCTTTTTTGGATTCAAAGAGATTCCATATTCCCTACATCTCTCAAATATCTGTCTAAGATGACTGAAATGATCATCAACATTCTGTGAGAAAACAATGATATCATCCAGGTAAACAAGAACAAATTTATTTATCAAACCTTGGAGAGCCATATCCATCACTCTCTGAAAGGTGGCTCTTGCGTTTGACAATCCAAACGACATCTTCCTGTAAGCCATTGTACCCCACTTGGTGGTAAAGGCTGTCTTATACTGATCTTCCTCCTTAACCAAGATTTGGTTGTAACCTGAATACCCATCCAACAATGAAAACCTTTCTGATCCTGAAACAACTTGCAATATTTTCTCCATTGAAGGCAGTGGGTAGTGATCTTTGAGTGAAGCTCTGTTTAGATCACGAAAATCAATGCACAACCTTATCTCTCCGCTCTTCTTTTTGACAGGCACCAAATTTGATACCCAAGAAGTGTGCTTGATTGGAAATATTATACTACCTTCGATCAGCTTGTTTAATTTTGTTTTTATCAGATGTTCTAACTTCGGATTCAGGGGCCTCTGCTTCTATCTCACCGGTTTTGCTTTAGGCTCGAGCTCAATTGTATGCTGAGCTAACTCGGGGTTGAAACCCTTCAAATCTCCATACTGCCAAGTTAATATGTCGTTGAATTCTTGACAAAGATAAAGGCTTGTTGTTCTGCCTTTGTACAAACTTTTCCAAGCTTAAGCAACTTGTCTTTGAAAATCTCTATGGAATCGTAATGCTCCTGCTTCACTGTAATACCTGATTTATCTCTTCTAACCTGATCATCAATGTTGATGGATTCAAGGGTCACCAAACCCTTTGGCAGCTTGTTGGACTTGAGTTGCACAATCTAATCACCATATTGCTGATCAAATTTCTTCTAATTTCCAGTAGAAAACTCTGCTTCTTCCATTAGAAAATGAACTATTTGTTCATCACTATCAAAAATCTGCCAACTTACATTATTATCAGGTACTGAAGGTCTGACAACTACCTTCACGTACTGTTGTACATCCACATTGTGAATCTCAATCGGAATGTCAAACTGTGACCCTAGAGCAACAAGTTTATCAACTTGCTTATTCTGAAGTCTGGGTACTGATTGCAGATTAAATGCATCAAACTCCTCAATTAAGTCTCAAACACGATGTTTGTACAATTTCAGCAAATCATTCTTTGTTAAATTCAGATTTTTGACTTGATTTGCTATTAATTCTGAATCACCAAATACCTACAAGCACTTAATCTTTCTTTTTCTGGCCCATTCTAAGCCATGTATTAATGTTTCATATTCAACAACATTATTAGAATAGCTAAAAGCAAATCTAAAAGCTGAATAATACTTGTCTCCTTCAGGTGAAATCAGAACAACTCCTCCACTAGCACCAATTTTACTTCTAGAACCGTCAAAAAATAGCTTCCAAAGCTGATCAATTTGCTGTATTTGTTGTTTTTCTTCCTTGACCAGATTTGGAATAACTACATCAGGTTCTCAAATCATATAAACGCCCAAACCTACTTCATCTATAATATTGAATGGATCAACCTCATGATTCTCAGTTGCCCACTCATCTAGATTTATGTCTGGTATGCCTTATATAGGTATAGTGGAGTCGAGGGTCACAGATTGATCCTCCTGATAATGGAAAGCTAGGTTTGCATTTATGGGGTTCGGAACATACAGTTCAATATGGTCTTTAGCTAATGATTCTAATTTAATCATGACTCTAGTACCATACATGGTCCAAAAAAATATGTGTGACCAGTCTGATGACAAATAACCACCTAACTTTGCAGTGAAATCTTTAGATAAGCAAATGGAAAAATAAGGTGGGAGATCAATAACATATATGTCCTGTGAAATTTAAAAGTTGGGACAGGCATGCAATGTAAGAGGCAAACTTAACAGCTGTACCATCCAACTAAACTACCCCTTTTGACAATGGTTCATACTCAAGTCCTAACTTGTCTACCAATTGTTTAGGCATGATTGAGCTGCTTGCTCCACTGTCTATCATGCAGTTATGCACTATGTTTTCTCCAATAATTAAGCTAACATAAAAAAGGGGTGGTTTTACCTCTTTAGCTGGCTATCCTTGCTTTTGATCTGAACTATTTGCAAGAACTCTTGGCTATTATGTATTTGTTTCATCAGAAATTGATATCTTAGCTAAAGCCTCCTGCAAAATTTCTTTTTGCCCAGGTAGGCATAATGCATCTATCATAGTAATGCCAACAGTTATCTTTTTCATATGCTCAACAATATTGAAAGAAGAAGCATCAACCTTTGACTGTACCTTTTGAACAACATCATCTATTTGAGCTGCTTGAGACTGGAACTGGACTTTAGGCTGCTCATTTGATGGTCCAACCTGCTATCTTGGTAAAATATGAACATTTTGAGCTGTTGAAGGCTGAAACTGCCCCTATTGGGCTATAAAATCTTGATTTTTCTAGTGAACAGCAGGTTGTTTCTCTTTTTTTGCTTGTTGTCTATCAGGAACAATTGGCTGTCTCAGATCAAATGCTCTATTTTTGGCCCTTGTATTAGCTGCAATAGAAGTGGCTGACTGATTTTGACTTTGCACATGATTAACTCCACAAAATCCACTTCCTTGCCAGTTCATCATGGCAACATTAAAGTCACTCTGTTGCGTTTGTTCATCCTGCCGATTATTATCTTCCTTAGTTGTCTGTTCAGAAATAGCATAATTATTTTGCACCACGAGTGTTTAATTAATCACCCCGTTCATACAAGTAGCCTGATTATGAGGCCAATTGCAGGGATAGCACCGTACATAATCCTGTGCTAAGTTGTTTTGTATTGGCATCAACTCTTTTGAAGAGCTGGCAGCAGCTGGGTTAAATGGCTGATTAGGCCTAAAGTTGAAATTCCTCTTCTTTCCCTGGTAATCAGCTTGATAAGTAGGCCTATTTGCTTGAAATGATGATTGATTAGGCCTAAAATTTTGACCTTGCTGGTTTTTAAGACTTACCAAGTTGTTACTCACAATTTGTAGGAACTTAGCCATTTGTTGTTGATCATTTATTAGCTACTGTTGGGTATTTTTAAGACTTTTCAAATCAGAATTTGTTGGAACAACATTATTTTGTACTGCTGCTTAGAAATCTAAGGCTGGAACAGTAGGTATAAGAGCTATTGGAGGTTTATGAATGGGCATATATGACTGTACTTCTAAGAAAATTGGCATACGGGGTCTTAGGGAAAGTTTACCAACTTGTATGAGGCTATTTTCAGCTCTAATGGAAATGCCATATGATGCTGGTAATATTAACTCACCCATAGACTGTATCATTAAGGCAATATCACTATGCAATGATCTAAGGAAATACAGAAAAGCGTGGTCAGGAGTTGGCCTTACTGTAATAGTGTATACCTGTTTGATAAAAGATGATACTTCATTTTGCATAGTAAGATTCCACCACACTTCACATATCTCCTTCGTTATCGCTCTATACCTTGTAGATGTTGACTGGTAAAGGCTGGAACTATCATTTGTTATCTAAAATAGCTGTGAATATCACTAAATCTGAACCTTCTCTTAACCCTGTTAGCAGCAGTTGAATGTTTACCTTTTTAGACTCATGATCATTATGATATTCTCATTCGATACTTGAAACAACATGCTTGTTTGATGAATCTATATCTTCCATACCTCTTAAATGCTGACTAAGGAAAAATTGCTACTTTCTATTAAAGAACTTGTAAAGAATTGGATTATTACAAATCTGTTATAGTCCATGATTATGATTACGATGATATGCCTCTGAAGTTATAAAAACATTCCAATGCTTGAATATTCTATTTCTCTTCAATGCAAAGAGGCTCAATACTTCATTTAGATATAATGAAAAAATGTAAAGTAGAGCTTAACAAAATATGAAATTGATGAGTGCAACATTGATGCTTTTAATGGCTGTTATCAATATTCATGAACTTTGTATGAAACTTGTGAGTATATCTTCCTTGATATGCCGAGCTCGACCCTTGTGGGAGCCTGTTTTACTCCACATATTTGATAAAATGATCTTTGAACATGATGAACCTGTTCCTGCACACTGAAACAAACATGTTAGCAAAATAAAAGAAGTTGAAAGCTTCCATTGAATTACGTTTTTCTCTTGATTATCAACATTTCATCTGATGAATTCTTATTTTGAGGCAAATTACATTTCTGTTAGTAGCATAGGCGTAAGGAAAAATGTAATTCACCATTGCTTAGAGTATAATTCTAACGCCATTTCCTTTACAATTTTGCAGGTTCATGGAGTGAGGAAGCGAGGTTGCAACTGCTTGGAAACGCAACGGCTAAAGATACCAATGAAAGTGATTCATCATTACAAGCAATGATGAATTGCTTCTCTCCTTTATGCTTATGTTATTTTCAGCAGTGTAGTTTGTTCCTTTGAATTTTGTATTCATCTTTTGATTGTTATAATCAAACTTAGTTACTCTCGCGGCTTGTGCGAGATTCAACATTTTTACAAAATGAATAAAGCATTACTATGCAAGTTTTCTCAATTTTCTATTTTAAATGTTTGCACAATAAAACTATGATTCAGATGTAAAAATGATCTTCTAGATGATCAATGAAGACTTCAAATAGATCAATGAAAATTTCAGTACCTATAAATGATGAATTTGATTCAGCTCTACCTATTTGAGCTTGAAGTGAAAAATAGGTAACACATATATTGGCCATAAATATGCGAGCTCATGAGTTCTCTAATTATAGATTTAAAATTTGTATAAACACATTATTGAGTGTAAACATGTACATGTACACATGTATCTATTAATGTATCTATGTGTCGGCCAAGGGTTCGAGCTCAAATTCACCTTCAATTATATTCAAATTAAATTATAACATTACATGTGTAGAACTACATATGTGTACATACATTTCATGTATTTAATGCACATTTAACATGTGTTTAACATATATAAATCATAAATACGTGAGCATGAGTTCTCTAAATATAGATTTAAAATTTGTATATAAACACAATATTGAGTGTACACATGTATCTTTTAATGTATAAACATTTAAACATAAGCAAACACATGTACATGTAGATAGATTCAATGTATAAACATAAACATGTTATAAGACAAGAGGTACATGCACGTAGATTGAAAGAAAAAAACATATAAACGTAGATAGTATAAACACTTTTGAGTGTATTAAACATGTACATGTACACATGTAGATTAATGTATAAACATTTAAACATAAGCAAACACATGTACATGTGGATAGATGAACATAAACATAAACATTATAATCAAATCTAGGTACATGCACATACAAATTGAATGAAAATAAACATATAAACATAAGAAAATGTGTATGTATATCATATAAGAAAATGTACTAGAGATCATCATATGTCGACTCCTAGTGTATGTATATCATATAAGAAAATTTACTAGAGATAATCAAATGTCGACTACTAGAGATCAGCATATAAGGAAATGTACTAGAGATCATAAATCTAGTGTAGGGCCTAATATGAATGTCGACTCCTAGTCGAATGATCAACTGAATGAGAACCCTGCTCTGATGGATGTGTCGAACCCTGCAAATAAAATTGTGTACACAATGTGTTAAATACATATAATATATTATAAATTTATGAAAGTTATTTAAGACTGTACATGTATTTTTAAATATCTATCTAGATCTATGCATACATATGCATGTACATATACATGTGTATATATAAAAATTTAAAACTCACATCTCCACTGGCAGTAGAATTATCCACAGAGTCACGTCAATGTACACGATTTGAACCAAGGCTAGGAGTAACATGAGGTATGTCCATCTACAATATATATACATATATATTACATGAATATCTAGTTAAAACTAAAATTTAAAAATAATTTAAAAAATAATTGAAACATGCACATGCACATCATTTGGTATTGGATGATCTAAGTCCTCTACAATGACCATCTCCACCAAATCAACCAAACACTCAAGCGACGATTCAAGATCTACATCCATCTTATCTATCACATGTTGTGCCATAAATGATGAGTGAAGGGGACTATGCAACTGAGATGGCATCGGCGATGATGAACTAGGACCAGTCAACAAATCCATAAAACCCATAGTCTTTGCAGCAGTCGAATCATCTATAGGTGGATCCTGATGTGAACTAGTGCTAGGATGAGAGTGATGGGATCCTGGATGTGAATGAACTCCTAAATCCAAGCGACCTCTGACCTGCTCTATAGTGATCCCATAGTCTGATGTGATGAAGGCATATGCCTCTGAGAGGTCCTCAGCCAAACAATGCATGGTCCTACGTGCCATATCTCTTGTAATTCCATTGAGCTATGAGGGTGTAGGGATTCCCACCAATGTAAAATAATCCATGTTGTTGTGTTGTGCTACAAATGGTGTGGATCGTGAACGTCTAGACGTCAAATACTGACCCACACAATCAGTAGATATCCTAGTGGTCACAGCTGCAATGTCGCCTACACTGTCAATTGCTTCCTTTTGGGAATCAACAAAAACTTTATCCGCTAAGGGGTCCAGAGCTAGGGTGAGAGTAGGAGACCTACCGCCAACCAATTCCCTAAACACTGGGGCCAGTCTATCTACTCAACGATAGGTGGGATTATCGACAATCCTGCCATGCCCCTAACCAACATATGGTGGAATGTCCAGGTAGTTGACTTTGAGGCCCAAATGGACCTCAGCATACAACTACTGAAAAAATATAATGGAAGTTGGTCATTTTTTGGATATTGACCATGTGCTGCAAGAAATCATGGGTAGATCAATCAGGCCATAGCACGATCCACACATTTGGTTACCCAGTATCTCCTCACCTTGCATTTATTTTGATAGAATGGAAAACAAGTGTTTTTAATAATTTATTTGGTCACAACATCATGTATTTGTTTATAGGGAACCTCATCATGTACTTCTTCCCGCATGTGGGAAAGAATAGCAGCTACTCTATCAGGGGAATATGCACTAGTATTCCCAAGTTCATCTCTTTTTTGTTTTAGGCTTTGTAATATGGACATGAAAAATTCAAAATATATGCCTGTGTTTGTACCATCTGTTAATGACTCTCTCAATCTCCTAATCTCACTATTAGTATTTGAAAATAGTGTTTGTGGAGGTGGAACAGGTGCATTTTCCATGTGATATGTATGTAGACCTAAAGGAGCAATGAGACCTTGGTTTAATATATCTAGATCTAGGGGATAAAAATCTAAAACAGTTCTAAATAAATTTACAAGTGTGCACATGATATAGAATGTATTAAACATGAACACTAGATATCTAGATAATAGTTCTTGAAAGTGCATACATACATTCAATAAATTTAATGTAACTTAGATACATATATTGCTAAACAAGTTTGTGCAACAAGTAAATCAATTTGAAATAGAGCATTCACTTCAAATAGAGCATTCACTAGTTCAAATAATTCATCTAATCATCAATAATATTTTCATACCATTAACAAAAAAAAATTGATGAGGTAAAAATAACCTCATCAATATAATGGAACCAATATGCAAACTTATACCCTGCAACCCAATTTACCCTGCTAATTAATTACCTTTAGGATAAATAATTGCTCTCTTTTTATGAATAGGCATGCAAACTTTATTTCTTGAAATTAGTCGAAAAAAGCTAATTTGTGCTGATTTAATGGTTTAGTTCTTGAGCATTCCACAGGTCAACTTCCACCACTAGTTACCATTCCAGTCAAGAGGGAATTAACACAAGTTTCAACATTGTTGAAGACAAGTGAGTGGGCGTCGGAATTTTAGGAGCATATGTTATGGACCGAGTCTTCATAGTTTCTATTATTTTTAGTTATAAAACTTTATGGCTCATACCGAGCCTCTTTAATACTTCATGTTATGGGCTTTAAAGTCCATTAGTTGTTGACAATCTGTTGAAGAATTTATTAACTAGAAAGTAGGATTTTGTTAACCGCTTTCATATAAATATGTAACTATTGAAAACGATGAATACAGAAGAATATCGTTATGCTGCCAATATGTCTTTTTTTTAAGTTAAACTACCATATGAATAAAAATGAGTTTTCTCGCCACTCTTTGAATTACTGAGCAATGTGAATGGAGTCCCTTGAATGAAGTAACTTGGAGATTACCAGTGCATGTGATCTAAGATAGCTGTAGAAACACCCGAGAGTTGGCCACTCAAGGGTTATAGATAGATAGATAAGTATTTTACTTCTCTTTCTATATTTTCTTTTAGTAGATAATAATTGAAATTAGAATTTATTTTCATCTGTGTATCATGCTGTCAATGTCAATCCTATAGGTTGTAGCTAAGTCCATAGTCTTTGAATTTAGAATCTGAAATTTTGAAGCACCTTCCTTTAGTTGTTTCAGATTGTTAAATCATTTCATGCTAAGTTGTTTGGATTATTATATTTTTCACTAGATACATGTTTCCTAGTTTCTTTACAAGTTCTTCAACAATTTATACTTTCTTTAGATTAATCATTTCCATGCTTTCTAGGTTAGTGATGATGCTTTTCAGATTCATAGTTTTTTGCTTTCTAGTTTAATTATTTCTAGCTTTCTAGATAGATGATTTCCTACTTTCTAAGTTTAGAGGCTCTCTAGTTTAGAAGTTTTATTCAATTGTTTGGTATTTATAAAACCTAAGAGAGATAGTTGAGATGTCTTCTATTGCATACAACCTTTGAACACTACCCAGTTGACATATTAATGTGTTTATTAACTAAAGTGCTAGGACCTGACGATAGCCTAACACTTTTTGGCGTCGTTACCGGGGAGCCTTTTTCTAGTGTTAGTAGGAGATATCTTGAATACCTCTTTTAGGGATAGAAATAGTCCTTCAGCTTCTTTTTTGCATGGTCAGGAAACAAGGCCCCCACGGAAGATTCATACCAAAACCCCCCAGTCGGTGTACCAACAACAAGTAAGGAGGAAGGAAACTCAGATCAAGAACTTACTGAATAATTGACCGAATAGGGTCAACCTAAGACCTTCCCACATACGCCAGAAAGAGAACATATAGTTGTAGAGGAGTATATTCCTTTGCAAACTCCTTAACCTTTCCCAACTGAGTGAACTTTGAATGAGAGTCATATTCTCTTCAACATCATGGGTGACCGTAGAAATGCTTCCAACAACAATGATAACCCTCCACCACCATGCACATTCACTTATCCTATTTGTATTGATGCAGATGATGATACAACAATGAAAAATATCTCACTGGCCTTCTTGCCAACCTTTCGGGGTTTGTCTACTGAGGAACCTGATCAGTTTCTATTTGAGTTTAAAGTCTTATGTTAGACATATGACTACACGAATGATAATCAGAAACTAAAACTTTTCCCTTCCACTCTGAAAGACCCAGCTATGCGCTAGTTTATAGGATTAGCTTCTCAGTCAATAACCTCTTGGGATGAAATGGAGTCTACCTTTTTGGAGAAGTACCAAAGTTATTGCAGGGTCAGAAATAGGAAAGAAGAGTTGTTCAAGATAAGGCAAAATGAGGATGAAATTTTAGAGGATTACCTAGATAGGTTTATCTTCTTATCTAAACGTTGTGGTGGAGAAGTCATAAGTTTTGATATTCTAAAGACCCTATTCCTTAAAGGTCTCGACAATGACACTCAAAGGAGCTTGGATTTAATGGGAAAAGGAGATGTGTCCCAACTAGGACTGGATGATATTATGGAACGGTGTTAGAATTTCTCTTGAACTCTAGGAGGAATCAGGAAGTCCACTCTCTTTAAAGGTTCCAATGGCATAGAAAAACTTCGTGAAGAGCTCACCAACTTCAAGACTGGCATCCTAAGGGAATGTCCTTTGAACAAAGTTGAAAAAATTGGTGTTGTCAAGTGTGTGATAAAAATCACCCCATCGATCAGTGTGAACTTCTGCATGCCATCAAGAATTCCAAGAAAAGGACAACCCTAGGTGAGGAAGAAGTAAACGTTGTAAATCAAAGAACTGGAGGAAATTTTTCGTATGGCTAGAACTCAAACCCTAACTAGAGGCCCCAACCCAATTGGAACAATAATCAATGGGAAACACCCTGGCCACAAGCACCACCTCCAGTACCCCCTAATTGGGGAAACTATCCTTGGGGACCACCTAAATGGGCAAATCAATCTTGGGGTAACCCTCAGTGGCTTAACCAACCTCAACAGCAGTGGTACCCTCAAAATCCCATTCCTCAATGGAATCAATCTCAACATCAATTTTACACTAGCCCCAGGAGGATGCCTACACAACAACAAAATATTCTACCACCTCTCCAGAATACTCAACAAAATGAACAGGTTAACCAACCACCACTTCCGATGCAACCAATTCTGAACCCAAAGAACAATCACCCAAATACACCGATATATTCTGCTAAACAAGACAATATCACTGGACTTAACACCATACACTATGGAAATATGTAATTGAGGTCTAGAAAGACACTTTCGCAACTGACTATTGAAGAAATCCTAGATGAACCTGTCAAGAAGTCTGCTAAGAAAACTACAATAATGCACACATCCGTAGAACAAATTCCAGACACTATGCAACATAAGCCTAACCAACCATCTTCAATTGGAGCTTCTGACCTTCCTTAGGAGGAGGGGGGTTGGTCTCCAACTAAACTTCTGAAGGATCCCGCACCTAAAGACAAAATCAAAGCACCTTTTCTGGAGCATCTGAAACCAATTCATGTGAAAGATGCTCTGAAAATGACCTCACCCACTGAAACTGCATTGATACAAGAAATTAAATAATTGCAAATTGAAGTCCCTTTACTACAAGAAATTAAGGAAATTTCTGAGTTAAACCAGCTGATTAAACAGTTGTGTATCAAAACCTCGGGAAGAAAACCAAAAGGAATCAACACCATCCAGATAAATGGGTACCTAGCTGACTTGTTGGTTGGGATGACCACTGCTTCAAAATATGATGATCTAGGTAGTTTGCTTATAATAGTAACAGTTAATGAGGTAACAATACCTAATGCTTTGGTGGACCTTGGAGCAACCATTAACGTGATGACTGTTGATGTGATGGAAAAGTTGGGACTTACTGATCTATGCCCCAAAACTATAGTCTTACAAATGGCGAATCAATCCATAGCTATTCCCAAGGACATAATTGAAAACGTCTGTGTTAAAGTGGATGGATGGGAATACCCAGTAGATTTTTAGATAATTGAATCCCTTACAACCAAAGACAGTTATCCAATAATTCTAGGACAACCATGGATAGCTACCGTTGTAGCCAAAATTGACTGCAGAGAGGGAGGAATGACCATCTCACATGGAACTAATAGCAAACATTTGTTTTTGTATCCTCCTACCAAGCCTACCAAACACAATAAAGTAGGGGTTGATGAACTAGAAACTCCCAACATATAGGAAAATTTGACTTCACTGGCCATGGTAGTCATTAAACAACATGGTGAAGAATTAGAGGATGAACTAGAAAACGACATGGAAAGTCTTACTATGGATCCAAGTAGTGAGGAAATGACAAACGTAGAGGAAATTATAGGACACCCAATCAACATAGACCCATGTACACTATCACATCCAACCATTCAGGAGTTAAAACCATTATGTTGCTGCCGGGAAAAGATTTGAACATTAACAGTTGGTTGATTGAGATGGAGGAACACAGATTGTTTGATACCTTGTTGAATAGATCTAAAGCATTCGCTTGAGACTATACAAATATGAGAGGAATAAATCCCAGTGTGTGTACTCATCATATCTATATTGAGGATGTTCGACCTATTTTCCAACCACAACGAAGACTCAATCCTGCTCTGAAAGACATCATTAAAACCGAGATTGAGAAACTCTTACAAGTAGGGTTTATCTACCTAATTTTTTGACAGCAAGTGGGTGTCACCCTTGGTTGTAGTTACAAAGAAGAATGGGAAGTGGAGAGTGTGTGTGTAGACTATAGGGAGCTTAACAAACACACATAAATTATTTTCCCCTGCCATTCTTGGACCAAGTTTTGGATAATTGGGCTAGGAGGACACATTTTTCATTTTTGGATGGATTTAGTGGATATAACTAGATACAGGTAGCAGTAGAAGACCAGGATAAGATGACCTTCACCTGCCCTTGGGGGACATTTTCATATCAAGTTCTCCCCTTTGGGATATGTAATGCTCCTGCAACATTTCAAAGGGCCATCCTGGCTATATTTGTTGAGTTGGTACAAATGAGTGCATGGAAGTTTATATGGATGACTTCACTGTATTCCGTTCAAATTTTGATGAAGCCCTCATGAATCTAAAAAAGGTGTTAAAATGGTGTGAGGATCATCGTTTGTCCCTAAGCCACAAGAAATGTTTGATCATGGTGGAACAAGGAATAGTGTTGGGACATCATATTTTAGCTGAAGGGATTAAAGTTGATCCCAAGAAAATTGAAGTAATACAACAACTCGAGATTCCAAAAACCTAGACAAATGTCAAAAGTTTCTTAGGGCATGCTAGATACTATCAAAGATTCATAGAAAACTTTAGTAAAATCACAACCCCTATGTTTTCCCTCCTTCAAAAGAATGTATAGTTCATCTGGACGCCTCAATGTCAATCATCATTCAAAATTATCAAGGAGAAACTCATATCTACTCCTATCCTTCGAGGGCCTAATTGGAATATTTCATTTCATATTTATTCTGACACGTCTGATGATGCCATTGGAGTAGTTCTAGGGAAAGAAGATGAGAATGGGGAAAAATATGCCATATACTTCATCAACAAGAATTTGATGCCAATAGAAAAGAATTATACCACAACAGAGAAAGAATTATTGGATGTAGTCCATGCAATCAAGAAATTTTGACATTATGTCATAGGATATAAAGTCACAATGCATACAAATCACTCAGCCATTAAGTGCCTCATGAAAAAACCTATGGTAAATGCAAGGATAATTAGGTGGTTACTTCTCCAAGAATTCAATGTAACAATTGTTGACAAACCAGGGAAGTCCAATGTAGTCACAGATTTCTTATCCTAGATTAAACATGATGGCGACTATGCTCCAGTACAAGATGAGTTTCCAAATGAAAATCTGTTTTCCATCTCCATTAAAACCCCTTGGTTTGCTAACATTGAAAATTATTTGGCCACTACAGAAGTACCACCTCACTTCTCACCAAAACATAAAAAATGACTAGTTAGAGAAAGTGCCCCTTTTAAATGGATTAATGGGATCTTGTTTCGATTTGGACCCGATATGGTTTTACGACGATGTGTTAGGGAAGATGAGAACTATAGTATCCTTAGAGCCTATCATGATGACCCTTCAGGAGGGCATTATTCTGCTAAGAGGACAACTCACAAGATCTTGGGAGTGGGATACTACTGGCCTTCAATGCATAAGGACATCAAGAAATACGTTCGTCGATGTGATGAATGCCAAAGGGTAGGAAGACCAACTGCCTCTAATGAAATTCCTCTACAGCCTCAGGTAGTCCTTGAACCATTTAAAAAATGGGGATTGGATTTTATCAGCCCAATAGACCCTCCTTCACAAGGAAAAGAGTACATTCTGGTTTGTACTAATTACCTGATTAAGTGGGCAGAGGTGCAAGCCCTACATATTGCTAGAGAGGAATAGGTAGCTGATTTCCTCTACAAAATTTTCCTCAAATTTGGAGCTCCAAGGACAATTTTCACAGACCAAGGGCCCCAATTTATGTCTAAAGTTTTGTTGGCATTCACAAATCATTTCCAAGTAAGTCACAAGAATTCATCACCCTACCACCCTCAGGCGAACAGAAAATTCGAAGTCACTAATAGGGAATTGGATTTTTTTTAACAAAAATGGTTTCACGAGGAAGAAAAGACTAGGCTAGGAAACTACCGGAGGCTATCTGAGCCTACAACACCACTTGGAAATCAACAACTGGTTATAGTCCCTATGACATAGTCTTTGGGAAGAAGCCCCTCTTACCCATTAAATTTGAACTCCAAACCCTTAGAACAACCATGGAGTTGGGCATGGATCTTAAACGAGCCCAAATTAAGAGAGTTTTACAGCTTAGTGAAATGGATGAACTCCATTTGGACGCCGTCCATCAAACTGAACTGGTCCAACAACGTAAGGTCTCACGTGATAAACATATCAAAGAGAAAGAATTCCATATTAGGGATTGGGAATTATTGTTTGATTCTAGATACAAGGATCATCAAGGGAAACTAAAAACACACTGGCTTGGACCATACAAAATTTTTGAAGTGTTTTCCAATGGTTCGGTCCAACTGAAACCTATTGATGGTGATACCTAAACTCTTCTAGTTAATGGACACCAATTACACATCTACCATAAGCCCATTAATAAAGAAGAGTTTACAAAAATGGTGGATATGTAGGGAGAAATCCAATGCATTTACTCTACTATGGAAAGGTCAATATAGTTTTGTCAAATAAATACAACCAAATTTTATTTTTAAAAAAAATTAGAATGTTTCTTCAATTTCTTCATCAACTTCGCCATTTGGACTTGACCAAATTTTGTCTATATTTTGTAGGACTTCATATTTTTGGAAAACACAATTCTAGCGCACCTTGCTACAATGCTCTGGAACTTGTCAGCGCGGTTGTTGTGATGCTTCAAAACTTGTTGTTGCAATGCTCCAGAATCTGTACAACAGACTTGTCTCACTCCTCATCCTGATCCTACATTATGATGCATCATTCAATGATGCTTCGAGAATCCAAGGCCAAAATGTCACATATTTCTTCCTTTCGACGACATCTTTTCAGCGATGCTCTAGAATTCTTTTGTTTCTTCCTTCAGGTAGAATCTCTCAGTAATGCTCCAGAATTTGCTCGGGTGCTCTAGAAATTCGTTTGGATGCTCCAAAAATTTTGGTTGCTACTCCGGCTGCATATTTTGATGATGCTCCATAAATTTTGGTTGCTACTCTGGCTGCATCTTTTGACGATGCTCCAGAAATTTTGGTTGTTGCTTCGGCTACATCTTTCAATGATGCTCCAAAAATTTTGGTTATTGTCTTGGTTGCATCTGTCGACGATGCTCCAAAATATTCAATCTTGTTGTTCCATTCTGAGACATCTCTCCACAATGTTCTAGAACTTT
This sequence comes from Sequoia sempervirens, assembly GCA_007258455.2. Taxonomy (NCBI): domain Eukaryota; kingdom Viridiplantae; phylum Streptophyta; class Pinopsida; order Cupressales; family Cupressaceae; genus Sequoia; species Sequoia sempervirens. The sequence goes on along the minus strand of VDFB02059568.1, from coordinate 115,167 downwards.
CTTTTCCTTTACTCTGGCTGTATTTTTCGGCAATGCCCCAAATTTTTGTAAGCTTTTTCGTTTCAATATTTTAATTTTTCCTAAGTTCTGTGCATACCCCTCATTTGATTTTCTGCCACCTCAAGATTTTCTCCCTAATAATCATTATGTCACATCATAATAAATATTCTCATAATAAATAAAATTATTATGACACCCCTTTTTGTCATAATAATTTTTCACTGCCATTTCAACTATTCCATCCATGTCATTATTATCCACCGCCACACTCACCCTCACCCAATCATAATAACTATCCAATTACGTCAACACAAGTAAGTGATGTTTGATCTAGTGACAAGACATAAGGTGCATGTGAATTTATTTATTTAAAGATTAGTACTTATTTTGAATAAAGGCTAATTAATTGGCATGAACCATTCCCTTTTGTCATTTTGAAACTTGAGCCATCACACGATTGTTGAAAGTACAAAAATGGTTGTGTAATTCCCCATGAAAACTCTCCATAATTACTCAGTAAGGTGAAAATAAAGGTGATTAATTCCTCCTCCATTGGGTATATCAACATAGAGTTCTTTTTTTTTGTCTATAATTCAGTAAAGAAGGTATTGAAGAGTTTCACAGAATTTCACAAAGTGGCAAGAAAAGAAATAGAGAAGAATGGGAACTCAAAAAAAGATAGTGGAAATTGAAAGTCCACCTGGTAGTGAGGAAATAAATGAAACAAAAAAGAAGGGTGATCAATTCCCTAGGGAAGAGGACAAGGAAATCCCGTCACCCAAAGAGCGGGAGGGGGAGAAAACACAGTCGCCACAATCAGTGTAGATTGAAGATGAACCTATGGGAGGACTTTCTCCTTTTCTTGATAGAGTGGGAAGCATATCTGAAATTGAGAAAAATGTGCCTCATGTTGATGTAGAAATTCCTCACTCATCCTTACCTGTGGATACTGGGGAAGAAAATGTGCCTCATACTGATGTAAAAATTCCTTTCATCCTTCCATGTGGATACAAGGGATATAGAATCTAGCTAGAGAGATGAATAATTAGAAAAATTAAAAGCAGAAATTGTGGAATTAAGAACCAGGCTACAGAATGATGAAGCACAAATTTACCAGCACAAAGAGGAGATTGAGGTACAAGCTACCATTGTAAATAAAAGAGACCAGGAAATTGCAAGATTGACAGTACAAATGGAGAAAAAGATAAACACAATGAGTAGCTGCAGTACCAGATTCAACAATGGAATCAACAAGATAAGAAACAGAAGGTTGCTCTGTTTGATAAAGATAAACATATTCAATATTTGAAAAACAATTTTATGCAATTATTTAGTGCTTTTGAAGAAGAAAGAAATAGACAGGAAACTGAATTGAATGCTTCTATGAGTAAGATTGTGGAATTAGAGCAAGAATTGCAAGAGAGTGACACAACCAATTTTGGAGTCAAAGGAGACACAAACTGAACCCATTGTCATAGAATGGTTCCAGGTACGCATCCCCCCAATACTAATGAAATGGATAGAGCAATGCTATCTTTTAAGGGATGTGGAATCTGAGAATAATAGGCTGAAGAGGGAATTGGTAATGTTAAAAGAATCATTTCATAAAGCATATAGGGGTAAACATGATGCTTGTGAAATTGGTGAACTACTATTAGCCTATAGAAGACAATCTCGATTGTACTCTATGTTTCTTAATTAACAACTCTTAAGATGGAAATTACAAAGAATTCACCAAAATCAGCTACATGATCCTGATGACAGGGAATTTGTAAAGACATTTGTTGAGTCACTCCTTGAACAACAAGATTTTCTATGTGAGTTCTTTGTTCACAATTTTCTCCTAGAAGAATATACATATTTCTTTGTTAAGTTCTTTGTGGGAGAAGTGCAATTGAGATCATTCCTATCTACAATGAGAAATCAACTTCATTGGCAAGATAGATCAAGAGAATATGCACATGGAGAAAGGACTATGGGGTTGCAAATGAGATATCCTCATAGGAAGCCTTTCTTTTTCAAGGCATAATTTCTGAGCATTCAACTTAAAGAGGAAGTACAAGGCAAGTACAATAATAACTTCGGGTGTGCTATGGTCACTTTCAAGAACAAGGACCAAAATTGATGGGAAAAGCTTGGCATGCATGTGAAGAATGATATACCTCTCTTCCTATGTATCTCAAGAAAAGAGAATTGATCTCACCTATTAATATTAAATGGTCCTACAGAAGAGTAGTAGCTTTGGCCAAGATCCTTGAAAAACTAAAGGTTAATTGAATTGGTATGAGGTATAGACCATTCACTAGTTCAAATAATTCATCTAATCATCAATAATATTTTCATACCATTAACAAAAAAACATTTGATGAGGTAAAAATAACCTCATTAATATAATGGACTCAATATGCAAACTTATACCTTTTATCCCAATTTACCTTGCCAATTAATTACCTTTAGGATAAATAATTGCTCTCTTTTTATGAATAGGCATGCAAACTTTATTTCTTGAAATTAGTTGAAATAAGCTAATTTGTGCAAATTTAATGGTTTAGTTCTTGAGCATTCCACAAGTCAACTTCCACCATCGGTTACCATTCTATTCAAGAGAGAATTAATACAAGTTTCAACATTGTTGAAGAGGGAATTAACGCAAGTTTCAACATTGTTGAAGACAAGTGAGTGGGTGCCGGAATTTCAGGAGCATATGTTATGGACCGAGTCTTCATAGTTTCTGTTATTTTTAGTTATAAAACTTTATGGCTCATACCGAGCCTCTTTAATACTTCATGTTATGGGCTTTAAATTCCATTAGTTGACAATCTGTTGAAGACTTTATTAACTAGAAAGTAGGATTTTGTTAACCACTTTCATATAAATATGTAACTGTTGAAAACGATGAATACAGAAGAATATCATTATGTTTCCAATCTCTTTTTTTAAAGTTAAATTACCATATGAATAAAAATGAGTTTTCTTGCCACTCTTTGAATTATTGAGCAATGTGAATGGAGTCCCTTGAATGAAGTAACTTGGAGATCACCAGTGCATGTGATCTGAGATAGCTATAGAAACACCTGAGAGCTGGCCACTCGAGGGTTATAGATAGATAGATAAGTATTTTACTTCTCTTTCTATATTTTCTTTTAGTAGATAATAATTGAAGTTAGAATTTATTGTAATGTGTGTGTCATGCTGTCAATGTCAATCCTGCAAGTTGTAGCTAAGTCTATAGTCTTTGAATTTAGAATCTAAAATTCTAGAGCACCTTCCTTATGTTGTTTCAAATTGTTAAATTGTTTCATGCTAAGTTGTTTGGATTGTTATCTTTTGCACTAGATACATGTTTCCTAGTTTCTTTACAATTTTTACTTCTTCAAAAATTTATACATTCTTTAGATTAATCATTTCCATGCTTTCTAGCTTAGTGGTGATGTTTTATAGATTCATAGTTTTTTGCTTTCCAGTTTAATTATTTCTAGCTTTCTAGATAGATGATTTCTTGCTTTCTAAGTTTAGAGGCTCTCTAGTTTAGAAGTTTCATTCAGTTGTTTGGTATTTAGAAAACCCGAGAGAGAGAGATAGTTGAGATGTATTCTATTGCATACAACCTTTGGACACTACCCGATCGGCATATTAATGTGTTTATTAACTAAAGTGTTAGGACCTGACAATAGCCTATCAACATTCAACATCTATCATAGTTTTTCATAAAAACATTTTCACTATTTTATTTAATTTTCTAAACATTTTACTTATTTAATTTAATATATTTATCAATTTATAATTCTTAGGTTCAAATATCACCCTTGTAGAGATCATATTAGATGGATTCCTCCATAAGAAACTAGGTGAAAGTTTAATTTTGATGGTTCTTTGAGGGGAAACCTAGGGCACTCTAGTACAAAATGTGTCATTAAAGACTTAAAAAATCTTGATAAAGGTTGCATCTAAGATTTATTTCCTAGAACTAGTAATAAAGGGAAAAAGTCATTATTTAACATTGGTGGTCATGTAAAATCAATTTAGTCATCATTGAAGGATACTCAATGGAAACTATATTTAGCATCATGAAAATATAATTGATCAATTAGAAGAAAATCATCATACTATATGAGGCAAGGGAAATCCTTAATTCACTAAAATTATTCTCTAACTATGTTGTTACCATGAAGGAAACAAGACAACATGTTTCTTTTCAAATCAAGGGATTTATAGCATGAATGATTTAATAATTGGAAATTATATGAAAATTTGTCTAGATCATACAATCATGCGGCATGTAACTCCTTAAATGATTTTTTCCCATTCATTCCATTAATAACCTGAAGTGGGATGAATGACTCACAAATGATGGGATGATAATTAAAGGTTATATAATTGGATTCCTATGATTTATTCATGCCAAAATATCTAGCTTCTCTGCCTACACTCGTTATTTTCCATATACCCACTCTAACTTTTTTATTTAGATAAAAATTGAACTCCAAATTTGATTGGTTGGAGAGATTTTCTAAATGGATTTATTGGGAGAAACAATAAATTACTAGGATAACATGGTCTTATTCTTATAAGGTGGAGATATTACCGATGACATTAAAGAGGTTCTAGGATGGGATTTTGTTGAGGTTGTAGAGCATTTCCATGTTAATGTTTGTCTCTTGAACATTTATAAAATTATTTAAGACAAGAAATTGACAAAGGCATTGAGGAAGAATTACATTTGAGAAAAACATAAGGAGGAATTAATTTTAATAATTTGTCCCATGTCATAGATGCTTTTTTTCCCATTATAGGTTTGAATTTTAATGTTTGGAATCTTTGGAAACTATTGAAGAGGTGGAGGAGTGACTACATGCAATAGTCTAGGAGGTGGCCAATATTCAAGGGATCCTATCCAACAAAGATTATATTTATGAGCCCTAAAAATCAATACACAATACACCATTGATTTACCCATCTTATAATCAAACCATGCCATATCCTAAGAAAATAATTTAAGCAAATTCTCCAATGATAAATCTTTGAAGTGTTACTATTCAAATGATAATTAAGAATATCTTGAGAATGAATCCCATGGAGAGAAGCTCTTATTTAAGAAGTATCAAATTCTTCCAAAAGAGGCACCCAAAACTCTATTAAAAAGATATTGTATTTTATTAGTTAAAGAGGAAGAAATATAAGTTTTATGTTAATGAATGGATTTCTCTAATGCTTCCATTCTATAAATGTACACCAAAATGTAGGATGACCGAGTGTATAACAAAAGCTTTAAAAAGAGACTTGATTTCTTCTTCATCTTGGAACAAAACTTGAACTAGACTAAGTTGAAGGTTTAGGGTTACTAGTTTTTTTATTGAAATTATTATTGTTAATTCTAGGTGCCTTATTCTCTATTGATTAACTTATGGATGGTTTAGATTTGATTTTGAAACAAGATTGTCTTATGGTATGCACAGGTACTATTTTTGGGTTTACTAGGTAAGAGGAATCACCAAGTTATAAGACAATAAATACTTTCAATATGGACCTAAAAGTGTGTGTATTCCCAAGTAACATGATAAGTTAAAAGAAAAGAGAGATGAATATAGGTCACAAATAAAAAGGGTATAGAAAAAATCATTTTCTATTTGTATGAAAAGTTAAGGAATATAAACTAATTTGGAAAGAAACTATTGATCTTTATGTTTCCTATGCTTTATTTCATCTTATCATTTCATCCTTGATAAGGTCATGTATTTCTAACCTATGCATGCATTTTGCAACACAGAGGGCATTCCTTGTCTTAGAAAATGGTGCAGGTGCACCCTAGCATGAATATGCCTCCAAGAGGGAACTTCAAGTTTTTGGTTTAAATATGATGTCTTAGTGTTGTAATGAGGTCAATTATACCATTTTAAGTTTTTTTTAGGGTCTAGATAGTCATTTTAAGGTCATTGGGCATTAAATGTTAAAGTTGTGAAAATTTGACAAAAGTTGTCAATGCAATATTGTAAAATGCAACAAATTGCAAGAATGAGGAAGGTGAAGAGACAAGTAGTTGAAGAGGTAGTTTTAAGCATTGGTTTTGGTTATTTAAGACATGTTGAAGCCTCAGAAACTTTGAGATAGGTTGAGGGGTGATGTATAATTGAAGAAATCAATAAAATACTTTGTTATTATGTTAATTTCCTACAAATTTTTTGTTTCAAGCCACTATACGGCCATGTTTTGTGAATAAATCCTCTCCTCCTCCATGGTATGTAATATCCCTGAGAATCTACTTTAATTTTATTTTGGTTTCATAAAAAATGATTCAAGTTTGTAAAATTTATGAGAGAATTCCTCCAGGCGGGTAAAACCCTCTTTCAGGGTAAATAATGTGTTTCAAAATTGTGTTACTCTTATATTCATCGTTGAAATCTCCTAAAATTTGGTGAGAAGACTATTTGAAGAGTATTTTAAATAATCTCAAGATTGCAGAGCGTGGAAAGGTGATTTTGGGTTGATTCAACAAATCCCTAGGTCTGCTATTGTTGTAAAAGACTAGTAAAACTAGAATACATAGAGGATTTTATGAGCTTTGACTGTGATTTTTAAGCCCTTCATGAGTTCTATTGATTTAAAGGGGTGATTTTGTGTATGTGAGTTCATTTCTTGACTTGGTTTGGTGTATTGATAAGTTTGAGGCCTCCATTCATTGATTGTCCTATTGGGACAGAGTTATCACAATCCAATTTAGGACAATACTTGCAAAGTTTGTTGTTTTCTATTTTGAGTGGTCATAAAATACTTTGAAGAAGGTTCAATTGTGGAGTCTTGAATGCCATTTAATCACATCGAGAGACAAGAGAGAGTCTTTAATTGTTGCAAAATCAAGATAGAATGATCAGTGGAAGCCTATTTAGGCTGGTTAGAATAGTCCATTTTTGTGAGTTCTCTTATTTGAGATGTTTGAGTTGGAAATTGATTTTGGTGTCTATTATTTGAAGTTGTTTAAGGTGTTATGAGGAATCTACATTAGGTTTTAGGCCTTGTTCTCAGTTTGGTGACTTGAAAATTAAGAGTCTTGTGAAGAAGGTTTGAGTCCTAGTTGCAAGGACAACAAGGTTTGGTTGTGTTCTTGTCAAGTTGAGTTTTGGTGGAGAGTTTTGTGGTCCTGCATTGCATCAGAAAATGTATCTAGCATAGAGGAATTGACTTGAATAAAGCACAAACAACACACTTAACCAACCATATATAAATCTGAAAATGCAACCTAAAGGGTTACCAATGACAAGATCCATGAAATAAAACTACCAAATTTGATGAGGTTACTAATAACAACATCAAATATGACCACTAGAGACAAGGATGAGAAGCTTGAAATGCATATACATCAACATAAATAAACCTAAAAAATAAATTAATTAGTTCTAGAACATGATGATTGAACATTTAAATGAACATGAATTAGCAAATGTATCACCTATTGGTAATGTTTCAAGGAAATGATATACTTGGATGAGTTATGAGGGTTTAAGAGAATATTCTAGCTAATCTACCTACGTATATTTTAGACTAATATTGCCTTGATTCTAAGCAAGACAAGGCCTTCAATCAGGGATCACTAGGCTTAGAATACTTTTTAATTAGACCCATGATTATAGATCAATTTAAAATAAATACACTAGAACTTGATAAGTGATTATATACCAATGGACCAAGATTATAATATTTCATATTAAATTATGTTCAAGTACATATTCTTATAAAGAACCCAATACAAGTCATGTATTCATACAAATATATAGATTTTTGGTGATATAGATTGGCCAAGCTAAGTTTTGAAGGGGATTATTTTATTTCAAGGGATAAGAGTATTGTTGAGGACGATGATGATGTACATGTATAAACCAATAACACATAGGAGTTGATTCCAAGTGTCAAATGTAGTGACAATAGGAAAGCCTAAATTGTTAGCATAAATAGCTTAATGAAAATACAAAATAGTATGGATAGAGAAGATAACGACAATATTTCCAACGAATTATATTAAAACTAAGGCATCTCAAATAAGATGTGAATACTAGGAAATGAGGTGGTGATTGATGGATAAAAATGGGTAGCCAAACTACCAAGCCAATAAATATTAAGGGGAAAAGTTTCCTACTAAAGTGTAACAACAAAAGGAGGCCCAATCAAACTTTAAGATAAAGATTTTTCATGGCCTAGAAAGATCACAATAATTTCATATTTTCCCTAACATATGAAGATCTTAGATGAGTATTTTAAATTTAAAGATGTCAACTTCACAAGCCAATAGGATTCAAGGACAAGGAACTCAAAACTCTAGTATAAGTATTAGGTGGTCTGAATTGGTAGAGGCTAATGAATTTATATAAACATGTACCATTTAAGTGAAGAATATCAAACACGTTGATAAGTAAATTAAATTTGAGAATATGAGACCCAAAGAAGGCCTATAGAAGGTATAGGTCTAAATCACATCTTTGATGATTAAATGTGAACATAATATTCATATTCATGTAAATTGGATTCAATTATAAAAGTCTATTCCTTGTATTTGTGTGTATATTTTGTGACAAATTCCTCTAAGAATAGGATCTTTGAATGTTTTATATTGTATGTTAATTTACTTAGAGGTACTACATTGAGGTCCTACAAGGAGCAAGTAGGATAGTTGACTAAAGGGTAGAAAATCAAGATAAATTGATTGAAGGGTAAAGTCTAAGGATAACAAAGTGAACCTAAGAAAAACTCAAGAAATTTTGGGCTAAGTTGAGGTAATATAATTGTAGTGGAGTGAAATTACAAGAATAAATGAGGATTGAATTAAGAGTTGGGAACTATTTATATTTGTTCAAGTAATAGGTGAAGGCTTATTCTATATAATCAATCCTTGACACAAATTTAAGATCCTCTTCTAACTATCAAATGATACTTGAACTATTAGGTTATTAGGCATTCCCATCAAATATAATCCATCCAATTTGGTATTAATATGAAAAGATAAAATATGGAGCTAGCCTCTTTATTAAGTGATGTGAGAAATTTCATATTCTTATCCTTTTTGTAGATTTAATCTCATAATTATATCCCTAGAAATTTTAGTCTATATACACATGAATAATTTTATTTGAAAAATATTGTATAAATGAAGAAGTAAAAAAAAATCAATACTAGAGTGGTTCATTAAGCTTAATATAATAAATGGAGAAGGACCTAAATGACATCTAGACTATCAAAAAATAAAGATACTCTACCACATCCACACAAGACTCTAGATTTTAACTCGAAATTTATTACATCTTTAAGGATTGGCTAAAATACAAAGGAGATGTGGCGGCCAATGCTAAAAGAACAAAAGATTCCTATTTGCATAGATCTACTAAGCAATTCAATGTGTTTAATTATTCATAAAACTTGGCATATATATTTTTGACACTATACTATAAAATAAGTTTGTATTAGGAATGCAAAGTAACAACTTATAATAGTTTTGAATGGAGTTGCTTTCTAAGAAATGTTGAATCTTCCTAAGCCTACATTGAGATATGATGTTATTTTGGCAAAGTAGTGGTCTTAGGAGCATGAAATATTTGATGTATTAGAGAAGTGAGTTGGAGATGGTGTGTATCTACCAAGATTGAGAAAGTTGAATATTATTCAATTTCTAATTTTTCACTTGAAAATTCTAAGAAGAAATGGTCTAAATGTTAAACTATTTAGAAATACAAGTTCTAGTCATTTGTATGCAATGTGGGTGCCCTTGTTACATATGATCTACAAAAATCTAATGATTCTCAACTATTGAGAATTAATAGTTGTATCCCAAAACATACAATTCATGTAGGGCATAAGAGGGGTAGTTTTTGCAATCTCCATACTAAATAGATAAATATTTTTATCAATGGAGTTTTCTTCACTGTTGATGAACTAAATACCTATTTTTAAGGTTCCTATCCATATGGGTTTTCAAGGAATTGCATGCAACCACATATAATGAAGGAATACCTATAATGACTACAATTATTTTTATGTAATTGTGAATCAAAAAGTCCATGTAGTAAGATCAAATGCCAAGAATGCACCCATTTTTAATAGAGGAGTTAAAGTAGAAAAAATGGAAACACAGTTCATTTACTCTTGACATCCTATCATTTCATTAGAAGGTACTTAGATATTGGTCCATTCAAACTGCCCAAGTACAAGTGAAGAATTGTAAAATATGATATTTGTTACCAATTGAATAATTTAGTGGCTACAATATTTTTCATGAAGGGAACAATAAGTATACCTAGTTCTTATTTTTGTCTCATGGGTGAAAAATATAAATTTTATAGTATTCTAAAATTGGTGAGTTGATTAAAAAGGAATTAGAGTTTAATAGAACATGAGCTCCCATTTTGGCACAGGTAGGGAAGATGTTGCATGTGGCTTTACACCTGCCAATTGCATTTTCTTGAAAGTTTCTAAACCCTTTTCAACAAATCCATTTTGTGCATCATATTTTTAAGTGCTATAAGGAATCATATTTCTCTAGCCTGTGGAATAACTATAAACAACTTGCAAGCAACATTATTTATATGAAACCTAAGTAATCAATTATGATAATTTTGGGCATCAATTGGTGGCTTAGACTGACTTAATTAAGAGTTTTGGAATAGGGTATGGATGCCCATCATGGAAATTTCCCTACTAAGCATTGACAAGGCAAGTGAATTGTTTGACTGATAGCCTCAAGAAATGTGTTCTAATCAATGGATTTGTTGAAAGTAATTTAGAAAATTGTAAGCAAATGCAATTAGGTGTGTCGATACCCTGTTCCAAAGCTCACATTTTGGCACAAGCAAGGAGGATGTTGCTTGTGGCAGAGCTCCCATTTTGGCACAGGCAAGTGAACAGTTTGACATGTATGTGAATTGTGGAAGCATTGACAAGGCAAGTGAATTGTTTGATATGCAAGTGAACTATTTGACAAGGCAAGTGAACTATTTGATATGCTTGGAGACATGTATGTGAAATGTGGAAGCATTAACAAAAATAAAACTTGAAGCAGAGGAAACCAACCTGGAAGGATTGGTGCCCTAGTCGTGGAGGGTGGTGAACTTCTTCCTGGTCGCCTTGAATATGCTTCGTTCACCTGGTGGGGTTTGAGGGTTTGGTTCGCCACTGCAAAGTGAAGAATGAAACTATCATTTTCGACAGTAAAAAAGTTTTATTAAAAAAAACCCTAGAACAAGGGTTTGAGTGAACCCCCATTCACTCGAACCCTACTATTTTATTGCAAATTAATCTTCCCACATGGGGGGGTTCACTCAAACCATTAAGTTCGAGTAAACCCCCTCAAAATGATTTCCCCCCAAAAATCCATTTTTCCTTCCTCATATGAATTGTAAACCATTATTATGGGTTTACCCTGAGTGTATGTAGGAATAGAGGCCACAGTTGTAGGGGGAGGAATTTGATTTTCACCTTCACTTTGAGTGTACCCCAAATTTTAAGCACAATTAGCGATTGTAGGAACATGATTGTCAATTATATGGGATAGACTACACACAATTTATATTCCTTGTTCATTATCAAGCATTTTCCTAGGGGGATGGAGGATTTGATTTTAGTCACTTTGAGTGTACCCTAAATTTTAAGCACAATTAGCGATTGTAGGAACATGATTGTCAATTATATGGGATAGACTACACACAATTTATATTCCTTGTTCATTATCAAGCATTTTCCTCATGTTATTTATGACAGGAACCATAGTACTAGCATTATATTTAGCACTCACAAAGTTTTGAAGTTTTTCTAAGGCTTTTTCCATTTGTTTTAGCTTCTCTTGAGGGACATTAGCAACCATTGTGTCAACATCAGTTACATTGGTTGTTGGTAAAGTAGTAACGGGAAACTTAGTATCAAAGCTATGATCCATAATGAGTTGACTAGTGTCAACACTATGAGTGAAAGAGTTAGAAAACTCCAGATACATGACATATGTACTAGCATGGGATGGAATGAGTCTCGAACTACATCTCACTAACATATTGGAAATAGGACACCAGGTTGTGAAGCTCATACAAGTTTCACCAAACCAAAGTGCACCCAAAATGAAGAAAAGGTACTATGCAAATGTAATTAACACCCAAAAGTAGGAATCACAATGCAAGTGTATAAAAAGATTTTGTAATTTTCAAACTTGAAACATGATAATTTATTGATTATGCTATGCAAAAACCTAAAAATGATTTCTTTTTAATGCCAATTACAATTTCAAACAATGCACTTAATTTGACCAATTGGTCTTAATGCACGAAAGTATATTTTCTTTGTTTTCTAAAACCGAATCACAAAACTAACAACAAAATTAAATGAAGCAAACAGAGACAAAATGATGCCCAAAAATTTGAAAAAGAACCTATACAAGGACAGGTTCACCCAAAGGTGAATGAGTCTTTGTACAGGGGTTGAAAAAATTAAAGTTTGTGTCTCTTGTTTGATGTGTAAGTTCTCTTTTGTAGGTTGCAGACTGTGAATTTTGTTTCATGTCGAGTTCACAAAAATGAAACATAGGAAAATGGGGGAGATGGATAGGAGACCTAAAAATGGGATGTGAAATGAGGGACCTATGCCTAAAGCAAAAGGGGGTGTCCACCTAATCACAAATCCACCTTTCCATGTTCATTTTCGTGTCTTGAAAATTTTGATGACAACTTTGCAAAATTGCATTTTTGATCCAATTTCAATCCTTCTTCACCTGCAAATCTACAAACATAAAGAGAGGAGAAAAAAACTGGTGGATAAGGGTTTGCCTTGGTCAAACCCTAGTTTGGTAATTAAACCTTGATAATGAAATAATGACAAAATGAAGGAATTGATGAATGAACAAAGCTTGTTACACCTCACCAAACCCTTTAATGGTTTCCCTTAGAGGATTGAAGTCTAACACATCTCTCTAAGGCTTGGATCTTGCATGAAATGGATTGATTGGATGATAGATCTTGATGCTTGAATGCTTGCTTGAAACTTGAAACCTTCATCACAATGTTAGCTCCAAAAACATGTATGAACACACATAAATCTTGACATCACGATAGGATCTTGAATGTTGCAATAAATGACTGACAAATCTGCTCTCCAATGCTCTTGACAATAATCTTTGCTCTTAGGATTGATCTCTTGAAGTCTTAGGATTGCTTAGGATATGAATTTGATAAAAAGACCTTGTATTTATAGGTGTTTCCTTAATTACCCAACAATTAAACACCACAAGCCGATCTTTGCAATTTGAATTTAGATCATTAAAATGCCACCAAAAACATATTAAAAAATGGGTTATGAGACTTAAGGGGGACCCATTTTTCCTTGGGTGAATGGGTCTTAGGCCCTAAACCTAGGACACATATTTTCCAAGATGTGTAATTAAGTGTAGGCATTGATTAAATGTGGTTTCCCTTTTGGAAAAAAAAAATTAATTAGGCTTGTGAATACATAATTGGGCCAACTGAAGGCTTAATTAAGTTTGATTAATTAAGGGGATGCAAACATAGTGAGAAAATGTAAAGGAGCACATTTTTCAACACTAAAATAACAACATGAGGAGTGGGAATAATGTATCCTATATTGGTAATTAGATTAAAGTGGATCATGGATTAGTAGTTGATGTGGGATCAAAATTAATGGATGTTTTTGGATTATGCACTAATTTGCATGAGTAGATTGCATGGATTAGGATTGATTATCTTTAGATGGGATTCTTTGGGATTTTTGGATGGAAGGAGGATAAACAAATTAGATGGGAACCGATGACAAGGGAGAACCAAGGCTTGTGACAAGGATTTAAGGATGGATGGATTCTTAGATAAGAGACAAGGATGGAGGATGATTGGAAGGAAGATAGGAGGATGGGGGATTATTGGATGGATAGAAGGATGTAGCTCCAAAGACTATGTTGCAAAGGAAAAATATGCCCCCCACTAGTTGTAGTGCAATTGAGGATGGAAGGTGGTATAGGATACATGAGATTGAAGGATAGTACATAAGGTTTGTATTATCCAAATCATGTATAGATATTTTTCCCCTAGGCCTTATCAAGATCGAAAGGTAGAAAGAGCGGATGAATTGGATAGGATGGGAAGAGGAAAGTGGGAATAAGATGGACGTATATGTGAAGAGGGAGATAAGATGAGGGAGATGGGATGGAGTGGAGGAAGCTTGCCCCAAAGTGTAGGGTGGAAGAGGATGGTGGATTACACGTGACACTTGTTTGTAAAGTTTTCATTGTCGTACTTGCACAAGGTGCCATAAGAAGTGGTTTTCAACATTGGACAAATTATTTCTTTCTTTTTTGGATTTTTTGTATGGGATGGATGAGGAAAGATGAGGATAAGGATGTGGATAAGCGAGTGTGAATCAACTAATTTGGATCCTCGGTTAAGGATGGAAACTTGCCTAACTTTCATGATGGTAACACCCAACTATAATAGGTAGTCATCTCCGAGATTGGTTGGTTAAGGACTCAACTATCCAGGTTGGGGCCATAGCTTCCAACGTTTCTAGCTCCGTGAGGATGGGCCCAAGTAGTTGATTTGATTGAGGATGGGAGGTAGTTCCAGATGAGGGAGGTAGTTAACCCCATCCCGAAGGAAGGAAAGGAGCTCAATCAACCTAAACCGAATAGGTCGGTCCCAAAGTAACCACCGACCATACTCGCCTTTGGTCGATGGGGTTGGGACCGACCTGAGGAGAGTATGGTTAGTGGGGTTGGGTTACTTTGTGGAGGAAGGAAGGAAAGGAGGAGCTCAACCTAAAGCAAATAGGTCGGTCCCAACCCCACCGACCTAAGTAACCCACCAACCAAAGGCGAGTATGGCCGGTCCTGAAGCAGGGTCGGCCGACGGGGTTGGGTTACTTTGTGGAAGAAGGAAGATAATTCACGAGGGAGGAATGAAGGCTATATGCGTAACATGGCTGGCCACCGAGGGATAGTTCTAATAGTGAGTTAGGCCCAACCGATAGCCATAGTTCTTTAAACCAACATCCATTTTCAGTTTTCTTGACTGGCCTATTGTTCTCTGGTCTAACATGCCTTCCTTCTGACAATAACTCTTTGTTCTCTGGTCTAGGTTGCCTCCCTCGTTTTTGGCTCGGTTTTCCAATCTAAAGAAGGCAAGAAAGTTGGGCCTTCCCTCCCATATGACTAGACCAGCCCAACAAAATTTAGCTTTGGTACCAGGGATCAAAAGTCTCGTGGACATGACTGCCCCCCTTATTCTAGCTTATTTTAGTGTATTCTAGCAAGCAAATTAATCTACCCTAAGGCTCAAACCCCACTAACGTGCCCTTCAAGGCCGTCCATACATTCCTTAGGTCGGTAGCGAAGGTGTACCGACCTTAGGTGAATAGTTCAGTCCCAAAGGGTCGAGTCGATCTCGAAGGGCAAGTCAGTGGGGTTCGCCTTTTCACTGATTAATTGACTAATTAATTAAGAATTCTAGTTGGTAGATTATATTTTTGGGAGGATATAGATACGCCTTAGGTCGACCACGAAGCGCAGGTCGTAATTTAGGGCATTCACCCTTAGTGAGGTATATAATTGTAGTCAGTAGATGCCAAAGAAGAGCCAGGAGATAGAAACGTCGAACCGCCCTTTCTTCCCACAGTAGCTTGGATGGGCACATGGGCTCGGATAGAAACTTTCTTTCCTGGGGTGAAGCCACTAGATGGAATAGAATCAACTTGTATACCCTGATATTTGCTTTCTAAATGAGCAAAACAACTAAGAAATATGAAAAACAAAATATCAAGGACACCTCAAGATTAGCCAAAAGAGAGTGACAAAACACTAAAGAAAGTGGATAGCACAAGACAAACAGTTTTACCTTCCTTTGTAGTTGATACTCCTTTGATTGGCCCTTGCTTAAGATAGGATGTGTGCTCCTTGATGGCTCTATTGAAGATCTTTACTATGTGCTTGGATGCAAATGCAAGTGGATGTGATTGAAAATTGGATGAGTGCACAAAATGGCAGCATGTAGTTGCAAATTGACTAAGTGTTGAGAAGGAAAATTGGCAGCATAAGGTTATGAAAATCAAAAGTGTTCTAAAAATGCCCTTGAGGAGGGGGTATTTATAGAGAACTTGGATTCAAGGGTCAAGATTGATCCAACAAGGTTAAGATGAAGGGCTATGGTGGGTTGAGAACCCACAAGCCCTCACATCTTGACATGTGGAGGGTGAAGTGGCCAAGGGTGGATGAGATGGAAATGAGTTGTCAAAAAGGTACATGAGGTGGAAAAGGACATGCACCTTGGGGGATGAGAGGATTTCCACAAAAAGAGATTTCTTGTCCCCAAGTGGGAGTGAAAGGGACATTTGAGGAATTTTAGAATTCCTCAAAAATCTACATGGGAAAAGGAAAGGTGGTTGAAATAAATGTGAATTAAAAATTCACATTCTTAGGAAGTCTAAAAGATAAAAGATGGGCTCCAAAAGGTGGGACTTGGTCACATGTGGAGATTGTGACAAGTCCAAGGTTGGTCACATGTGGAGATTGTGACAAGTCCAAGTTCTAGAAGCCTTGGAAGGATGGAATGTGAATTAAAAATTCACATATAAAAGAGGGGAATCTAGGAAGAATAAAAAGGAATTAAAAATTCCTTGGAGAATGATTAGGCTTAATTAATCAAGTAATTAGAGGATAATTAGGGGCTAATTAGGATTAAAAGCCAACTTGCAAAAGTTGGAGGATGTGACACATCCTAATCAAGGATTAGGCATGTGCACATCCAATGAAGAGCTTAGGAGATGGATTAGGATTAGATGAAAATGACATGTGAGGAATTAAATAAATGTAATATTTATTTAATTTATTTGATGAAAAGAGGATTAAGGAGGTAAGGTATTTAATTATTAATTAAATACCTTAGGACTTGACAGAATTAAAGATATTAATTAAATAATACCAATATTACTTAATTAACTCGGATAAGAGGATGTTTAGATGAAAAGTGATAAATTTGAATAAAATAAGTGTCCAAATTTGAATGTCTACACAACTAATTTGGATCCCCAGTGAAGGATGACAACTTGCCTAACTTCCATCTCACTGGTTAAGCTTCCTCTTTCTTAGACTCTATAGAACTCTGTAAATTTTTCATTGTGGTACTTGCCTAAGGTGCCATAAGAAGTGGTTTTCAACATTGGACAAATTATTTCTTTCTTCTTTTTTTTTTTGAATTTTTTGTATGGGATGGATGAGGAAAGATGAGGATAAGGATGTGGATAAGTGAGTGTGAAAGATATTGGATATAAAATAAAGGAATCAAGCATCAAGTTTCGCGGATGGTATCCCTTTGAAGAGGTGTTATGATAGATCATCATGATTAGACATATGATTATAGATGTCAATAAAATGATGGAAAAGGGGATGCAATGGGTGGGAAGATGGGGGGATATGGATATTATGAAAAATATTAAAGGTGTGTGATGGAGAATGGATTTTGGATAATGGATGGGGTGTTGGAAGAGTTTTGGATGAGTAGAGAATATTGTGAAGACCAACATTGACACACACTTGGAGGGGTGGTGCTGTGAAGTAAGGTTTATGAATTTTAAGATTTAGATATAGGAGTAGAAGTAGATTTTGGGGTATAGGGGTCCAAAATGGATTGAGCAATTGATGGAGAACTTGTGATAGTAGATTTAGTGACATAGAGGCTCAAAATAAATGGGGAAGATGGGAGATTCTTAGATGGACGATTGGAAGACTTAAGAGTGGACAAAACTTTTGGAGGAGAATATTTGAATGTTGATTTGGATTGTCCTTTGGGATGCATTCCTTTTTTTTTGCTTTGGAATGCATATGGTTTTTATTTTTAATTTCTTCACCATGGAATTTTTGGCCTTTTAGATTAAGCTTGTTTTTGGATCAGATTTTTTTTCACCTTAGCATGTCTTTTTTTTAGGCATGGTGATCCTTGGATTTGTGTGGGATTTTAACTTTATGAATTCTTGATTTGGCATCCAAATTGTTTCCAATAACAATGGTATGGGTGCATGAAAGTGAATGATTTGGAGATCCTATGGATGGGGTGTAGAGGGAGGATGTTGGAAAAGGTTCAAGGATGTGTGCCTATGTGGATATGGATAAGGGATTTGAGGTGATGGATGGGTAGGATGAAGGGATTTTGAGATAGGAGTGATGAGGATAGTGAGTTGAGGGATGTAAGGACCCAAATTGAATAGATGGGATGAAGGATGTGGTTTTAGGATATAAGGGCCCAAAATGGATTTGGAAGGGGAAGGAATGGTCTTTAGGACATAAGGGCCCAAAATATATTTGGAAAATGAGGGATGGGGATGTTTGGACTTAGATGGGGGGAATTTGGGAGGAATACCAATATCTTGAGAATGAGCTATATAGCCAATGCCATGAGAATTTGAATTTTCTTTGATATGAAGGGGTTGCAAGATGCCTTGCTCATGAAGCTCTAACCCTTTGTCTTCATAGTGCATGTTTTGACAAACCCTCTTGCTAATGGGATACTTATTTTTAAAGCAAGACAAGAGCCCATTTTGAAGGGGATAGGAGATGGAAAGGATTGTGGGTTCTTCAAGGAAATCAAATCGAATGAAGGTGGAAGAACCCAGTTGATAGGTTGGTGGTTCATGGATAGGTGTGATCAAGGCGATGGGTTCATGAGAGGATGGTAGGGGAGCTTGAGAGGGAGTGGAAGGGATGCTTTGATCATGATTTGGAGAACATGTGGGAGCATGCTTTGGAGTGAGGATTTGGCATAGCTGGATTAGTTTGGAAGAGATGAAGGAGGATGAATGTTTGACATTGCTAGCAAGGAGTGCATGGACGGACTCTAGAAGTGGTGTACATAGATGGAATTTTTTTATGTTTAAGGATGGATGATTTATGGATTTGAAGGATTGGAGGAATTTGGTAGAGTTGGGAGATGATGGATGAGTAGATGGATTAGGGGAAGGTGGCACAACTTCATTTGTGTGTGGAGTTTGAGGATCCTTTGCAACATAGTCCTTGGAGCTACATCCTCTTATCGCTTCATTCTAGTCTTCTTATATTGGAGGCTTAAGCCTTAGCCAAAGTGAGCTCTATCTTTGCCACATAAAAGTATGTTGTAACTTCTCAAACCTAACTATTATTTGGTACGCCACAAATGGGACAACTGAAAGGTCATAAACTAAGATGAACAAGGTTGCTAAGTAGTCCTTTATATACCTCAAGGGTATGTAAGGCCAAATTCATAGATAAAAGGAGAAATGCCAAAGAATTGAGAGAGGGCAACGCACTCTCTACCTTCACTTCCCAAGGTATGAAATTCTTAGGGGCTTAGTCAAGGTTGACAAATTTTCACTTCTAAGGTGTGTCTTTCAATCTGCCCCCTTTCTTTTTATACTTCATTGGAATATGAGAGTTGAGGTTGTCCCTTAGGGTGATCAAATCCCTAGGAAAACCCCCTAAAATTGATCACCCCAGATTGTATGAGTGCAAGGGTAAAGCCTACACACATTGGGTTCCTTGGAATGAAAAAAAAGAGACTAAGTGATTTTTTATCCTTAAGATTGCACAAAGGCTCAAGAGGAGAGCATACATGTCACTCACCCAAAGACACAACAAACAAGTTATTTTCTCACTACTCTAATTTAGTGTGACTATAACTAGTGGAAAAAAAAGAATCTTGGGAAAACATAAACCTACATCAAATGGATTGTTAGTTTAAATAATGGTCTTGGATGGGCATGAAAAGCTACACAAATTGATTAGAGTCACACTACCAACACCTCTTGGTATTGGACATGTTCCAAATACGCCTACCATTTGTAAACACAACTAAAGGCTTGATACAACAATAATTGTGGAGGCCTTCAAGATTTAATGATGAACACGACGATTGCCAAACTAAAATACAAGATTTTAAAATTGCCCACTAAACTTATTTTACCTTCTAACCAATGAAGATCTAGTGAAAATGGCCAAACCAAAGTGTTTGATGGTTGATTTTGTTCATATCGTTCTATAATAGTTCCAAGTAATGGCAATTCTTATCATATTTTAAGGGCACAAATACCATTATATGAAATTATAATGGTGAAACTTGTATCAAAATCAACAAATTGTTTGGGTTGGTTTAGTATAACATAAATTTATATAGTTTAAATTTTCAACTTCTGAAACAAAACCTTTATTTAGGGTGTTTAAACTATTTTTTCGTTTTATCTTATAATAATATTTTTAAATAATACAAGGCTTATGTCGTAGATTTCAAAGTGTTATCAAGCCAACATTTGTCTAACTTTGTCTACATTGTGTCATTTGAAAAATTGAATAGATTTAATTAACCTTTCTGGAATCAGTTTCTCATACTCATTTTTCCATGTTTCTTCAAATTAGTTATCCACATTGTACAATTGAAAGTTTGAAAACAAAAACTACAACATAACATAATTATTATATTATTTCAAATACATTTTTTTTAATTTTTAAAGTCAATTACAAAACAACTACTATCACTACATGATCCTTGTTACAAATAATTCAAACTCATTCAAATTGAACTTACATAAATAATTTTATTTTATTTTTAAATCTCATTTTACTACTTTTGTAATTTGATCATACACTTGCTTACCATAATTTTACTATTATAAAATAAAATAGAATCTTCAAAATAATATTCTTTCTTTTTCTTTATCTAATATCAATAACCTTGATTAACAATGTGAAGTCAAATGTTAAGCATATTATCATTACTTACTCAAAATATTGAGTGTTGGTCATTTTGTTGGTTTGAGGGTGTTTGAATTTAATTTAGAGTGAGGGAAAATATTGGATTGCTCCTTAATATATGGAATGAATGTAAATTTTATTTATTTTTTAAGTTTTTGATGAATAAATGTTTTATATTACTTGTATAGAAATGCTTATGTAACGAAATAAATTATTTATTTTCAATTTCGTATGAATGTAAGTGTGTTTTATAATACAAAAGATGGATCAAAGAATTCACACCCCAAAGCTTAATACCAACAATAAACTGACAACACAAAGCCACTGAGACGTGAGAGCTATATTACTAGAGGACCAAACTATCAAAAATATGCTCCCAATCAGTAATCACGCCATTTTCATTTTCCTCCTCTACAGAGATTAGAGTATCACATACACGAAAAATGGTCTAACCAGAGGCAAGGGAATTTGCCAAAGTCCAGCTATCCAGAAGCCCCTCGATCATCAGGCTGAGAAGAGATGCAAGGTGAGAGAGCTGAGACCGGCCACAAACAAACCGATCATTGGCTCTTCTAGAAGGAAAATTGGGAAACATTTGACTGCCATGTCCTCACCGAGCGTACTGACTGTTCACGTTGACATCTAAAAAGAGAATAGAGGCCGCTCTTGGAGGCTGGAGTTGATGGAATTCTATTTATCTATCGAACTATCAACTATGTTAAATATAGTTATTATAGCAAATTCAACAAAGATATAATATCGTCTCCTTTGTCTAAACCTCAATTTACATTTTGAAATCAATGTTAACCATATCGTCGTTACTAGTGCTCAAGCATTGTTCGCTTGACTGGTTTGAGGGGTGTGTGTTCCGGTTTAAATTGGCGGGTGCAATGCTTGCAATGTAACCGGGTTTAAATCTAGAAGACACCAATATATAAGAATACATTGAGATATTCCTCTGCACAAATGTAGAAGCCATCAAAGGGGCTCCAGCCATTGCAGGCAACTATTAAAATGGCTATATAAGCAAGCAGATTCTATTTGCCATTTGCAATATAAATTGTTTTACATACATCTTGTAAGAAGTTCAACAAAAGGGAAGATTCTACTAACATGGATTTCATCGTGACAATAACTTCTGCTTTTAATGTAAAAAGTAAATGTAAAACAGACATTACAGAGAATAATTTTGGTCATTTTAGTTTAGCCTAAAAGTTCAACGCTCTTGCCAGTGTTTCTGGTAGATAAACCATTTGGAAGGGGAAGAAAAACTAGTTTATGATGGTTTTCTTTTACAGTCTCCGGTCTTGACAGACGGGCCATTCCAATCCAATTTAGGTTTGCTTTTCTCATAAACGATACACCAAAGTGATAATGAATTCATACAACTAGATTACGGAACACTTATGCACATAATGCTCAATAATAAATGAAGGTAGCTGCACTGATGCCCATATGAAAACAGCCTGTCATAATGAAACGGCAAAAATATTGTGGCTAAACCTAAGGAGGTCTTACATAACAAGAATACTGACTAAAGAACTTAGAAAGGTAGATTCAGAATTACATTGATGATTTTGTAAATCTTTCAGAATTAATTAAATATGTCACATTCAAATTTTGATATTTACATAATGTTTACCGTTTACCATGATACAGATAGAATATATTATAAGGAAATTACAGGTTCATAATTTTCAGAATGTCTAGCACAGGACCACTCATGTCAATGTTTGTTTAACATGAATTGGCCCTGAAATGACTTATTTCTTGAATATTAAGATATTTTCTTTGTTTGAAATCTGATTATAAACAATTTCATTTAGATAATTAGGCTGAGAGTTATTGGCAGATTTTTCCCTATTTACATCAATAATCTTTAAGGGAGGCCTTGTTTGCAATTTCGCTGAGCTACTTGGTAGCTTAACACATCCAATTTCCTTATCCATTTCTTGCTTCCGGAGTGCATCATCAACTTCTACAGATTCTGCTTCAAAGACATGACCTTCCAAAACAGCCACATTCTGCATGATGAGCAAATATAAACTTGTTAATTCACATAAAACCTTTTTTATGATCAGGACCCCTTCTCTGCCTCATGATTTGCCCCCACAAGATACTTATCTTCTGAGGCCCTTACATTAACCATAAGTAGAAAATTAGATTCGCTAAACAATTAGAACTGATAGGTTACCTATTGAATATTTATTATGTTTAAAAGAATTATATCAATCTGTGGATAATGTACATGAAAAACAGAAAATGGAATCGGAACTGGTAAATGATCTGATTCAAGAAGAATGTGAATCCTCAAGTTACTTTGATAAAGTAAAAAGAGAAACCCATCTAGCCACCAGTTAAAACGTCTGGTTTTAGCAAGCAAATCCAGCTTTATAGATCCCATCTTACCTGAGCTTGATGAGACTTTTTGGCAGATTGAACTTTTGAGGTAGCTCTCCTTGTTGTAGAGCAATATGCAGTCTTTTCCTTCAAAATTACTAATTCTTGCTGCAAACTTCGGTTTCTCTTCAGAGCCTCCTGTTTGCAAATACGGTAAGAAATGTTATGCATGGTAGTTCATTCAAATAGCCACAGAAAAGTGTACAATAGTAAATATTACCTCTAGCCTAGATAATAAAGTATCTCTTTCTCCATCAACTTCTTTCAGCCTTCTAAGTTCCTTTCTCCATTTCTGCAGGTAAAATATATAAGCACAATATTAATTCAGAACCATTTACTAAAGTAAATAGTTCTACGAAGATGCTATATGAAAATATTTTCAACCTTAACATGTGATATCTGTCTCTCAAGCTTTCTTAATCGTAGCTGGGCTTTTGTGTTTTCCTTTTGAATCTTGGCAATTTCATTCCGCTTGTAAGCTTCTTGCTCAGCAGTAGGAACTTGTTCCATAAGGAGCTCAATTTCTTTCTTGTAACAATCACACTGACTCCTCAACTTCTGTAATTCAATTTCTATATGTGATGGAGAATTCACATTAAGAACCTGTAATCTAGCTCTGGCATTCAGACCATCAATTGAAGTTAATGAATTATAGAACTTTTGTATTACAATAATCATTCACTCTATCAAATAATGAAAACAACTTATATAACTCCACCAACTATAATTCCTGTCAATCAATACTAACATTCTGCAGTTTCAAATAGCAAGGTGCTAAACTGGCTTGCATGCACAAAAACATTTTTCCAAAAAATGTTAAAATATAACATACCTCAAATCATCAACTTCAATTTTCAGTTCAACAACATGCAATTCTGCAGCTGCAAGTTTTGCCTCCAATAATTGGGCCTCCCCATCTGCACCTTTAACTATATTAGTTCAAAATGCAATTCCTGTGAAACATAGAAATTTATGTCTTTGAGATATCAGTGCATAAACTACAGAAAATTACCTTCTTGCAGAATCTCTTGAAAACCTTGAATGCAATTTCTCTTTCCTCTAGAGTTAAGTGCCTCCCCCAGCCTTGAAGATTAACCAAATCAAAACTTGGGTCAATAAGAGTCAAATCATTGACAGTAGGATCTGTCTGATAATGCATGTGTGACATTTCCGAGTCTTTCTTACTGAGCTTCATAACCAGCTCATCAGGATCAGCAATGTTACACATATCATCCTGCCCAATGTCTAATATTTCATTGAAATTCATACAGGAATCTGTCTTTTCTAATGAAGAATCATCATGGAGCAGCTGCAGACATGCATATGCATCTCCAATGCTTCTTGCATGTTTAGTAGCTGTCAATACCATGTCCTTTACCATGATACTATAGAGGTGAACTTCTGCATGTTCCCTAGATGCTTGAGTCAATATTTTCTCAAAAAACTCAAGCTGACCTCGGATTTGATCAAGCAGCATCTCTGCCCGTGTTTTGGAAAGAAGAAGAGAAATGTTCTCCTACAAGCATGGATTTTATTGAAGGCTCAAGCTCAACTATGAATGAACTTGCAAAAGTGAAACGTGGCTTGCAAAATGCAGTTATCTAAACATTATTTAAGGTGTTCATGATAAAATGAACTTTTCAATAAAAAAGTACATTCTTTCAAACTTACTTTTCTAAGATTTTGTTCATTTTCCTGTGTACGTAGTAGTTGCATCCATACTTCTTTTAGTATATCCCTAATTCTTCTTTGTCCGTCCTGAAGTTCAAGAATTCTAGCAATTCCTCAACAAAAGATTAAAAAAAGTGTCAATTCTGGAATTATGGCTGGATTCACTATAACAAAGGTGAAGGTAAGTTATTTGGGTTTTGGAATGTGAGGATATGGAAAACATACTTTACAACGAAACTGTTGTATATGTTTGGTATCTTTCTCTCTTCAGCTAGTTGTGCCTGCCGTGGGAAAAATATACAGTACAAATATCAAAAGCAATATTTAAAAACTTCCATAAGTATGTCTATCAAATTATTCTGTGCTACCTTGAGTTGAGCATTTTCTTCCAGAAGTTTCTGTAGCCGCAATTCAGTGCTCTCTCCTTCACTTGAACTGGTTGTCTGCAATCAAATTGAACATATCAAAGCAATTGTAAGTAATTAATTACACAAAAACAGAATATAATAGGAAATAAGATGCCAATACTTGAAAATAATAAGCCACTTTGCGAGAGCAAGCTCCAAAACTCTTGGTAAGAATAGAACTTGCAATATGAGTATCATTAGGAAATATTAGTACCCTAAACCTAATGAGGCTGGCCCAACTTACACTAATTATTGTTAGGGTCTCATAAATGACTCAATTAAAGATCATGTGAGCCATAGTTCATTATCATATATTCCAATACATTCAATGGGTTAAGGGTGTAGTAGCTCCCCCCTCCGCCGCCCTTCAGGCAAGTGTTGTCCTCAGCGCCAACCAACTATGGATGCTTTTGCATGAAATATTCATATTCCCATATTTAACATTTTCAATTGGAAAATTCTTCCACTTAACAAGGTGCTCAATGATTGACCTAGTCCTTAGCTTCTTTGTGTGTATCTAGAAAATTTATTCAAAATCCAAGATGATTCTTCCCTCTTCAACAAGCGTAATGTTGTACAAGATTTATTTTTTGTTGTTGGAGGTAAGCTTGTATGCCACATTGCTGCTCATGCAAAATTTCAGGACCATAATATGTGGGCGAGAGCTTGTTATTCTTCTTTTGGTGCTTCAAAGGCATTTGATTACATGGGTGCAACCTCAAATAATACCCAATCTCCCACTTCAAATTTCTTTTCACTCTGGTGCTGGTCTATCCATTGCTTCATTCATTTTGGGTCTTAGCCAAAATTGTCTTCAAACTAGAAAGTAATTGTTCAGCTCAAAGGTGATCTTGAAAAATGCCAACTCTTGGTGGTGATGATGGAGTCTAGACAAAATAATTTAGCACCTTTTGCATTGGATGAGAATTCATTACTTGTGGATTCTTTATGTGCAATCCCCTTAATTCAATCGTCTTACCCTCAAAATGAAACTACATAAAGAGCTCCTAGAACTTCATCTTGATGGTGCCCAATGATTTGAGCCATTTGTACTCCTAGCCCTATTTCTAGACCCCCCATAAGAATGACATTGGGCTAGTTAAATAGTAGTCCCCTACAATAAGTTTGATATTGTGACAAATTATGGAACAAACAAGTGCATTCATTTGCAGTCATACCTTAAGATTCTAGTGTTGGAAAGATACAACAGGTTCAAATTTGTGGCAACTTTTTGTTGATGAAATTACGAGTGCCACCTAAATCAATGAATAGTGAATGCCAAGATATTGTTGGATTGGTCTCTTCTAACAATTCTTTTGATGCCATCTCTATCTCTATATCTTCTTCATCATCATCTTTATCTCTTTTCTCATTTCAGGTAGGAGTCACATTAGCTTCTGAAGTCTTGGGTGAATTTCTTCTTAGGGATTCCATAAAACTCTTGAGAGAAGATCATTGCTTTAAGATGTTAAATTGGAGTCAATCAATATATTCTTTCCTAGCTATCCCTTTCGATTCCTCCTTGAACTTGGTGGTAGTTCCATTCAAAGTAGCTTCAAAAGCTATGGTCACCATCTCTTCTATTCTTGGATCCTCTATGTTTGGAGACTTCCCCAATGTGACTAGATTCCTTCCCTTTCTTGTTGTTGGAGCCCTTGCTATGATGTTTGTCACCTCAATAATTTTCACAATAACTTATTCAAAACAATCCCAAATATGTTAAAAATTTACAGCAATTTACTTGAGTATAATCCTCACTTTTGTGAAAGATTCTCCAAAAAACTCAATGCTTGGCAACCTTTGAAATGAATTTGTTAAAAACCCTAATTATGCAATAACTCCAAAAATGCTTCAAACTTCTTCAAATCGAGAACGTAGTTTCTTTATTATGTTCTAGATCAACCCTCCAAATTTTCTGAAAAAAATCACAATAATGAGAGAGTTATGCATTCATAACATGACCTGCTAAACTGAAAAAAAAAATCCCTTTTCTCACCTGTAAGGTATGAAGATCATGCTCTAATACCACTTGCAATGAAAGAGGAACTAAGATGCAAATATTTAATTATAAGCCACTTTGAAGGAGCAACCTCCAAAAAATTTCACAATAAGAAAAAACCTGCAGCACCATGCTTAACAACTACTTACTGCCTCCTATATATTGACATCATTAAACAACATTAGTACCTAATCCTAATGCCACTGACCTAGCTTACAATATTTATAGTTGGAGATTCATAAATGAATCAATGATTACGTGAGCCATAGTTGGTTATCATATATCACAATACAATCAATGAGTTAAGGCATAGCAGCAATAAACATCATAAAAAAGAGTATGCTTGATTTTACAGATAAATTTAGATAACAAATAAACATGATAAAACAATTCCAGATAATATTCGGGTTGAAAACCTATCCTAACGTCTAACATTCTACACTCTTTTATCACCAAAAATGAGAGATGTTCCACAGGATAGTCTGCCAGAGCTTCGTGAGAGTGCAAAACACAACCAAAGGGTGCCAGTCCTATCCATTGCAGTAAAAAAAGAAACAACAAAGTAACCCAAACTCTATTGAACAACAATTGACTTGGTGGAGAACTGAATGAATGATAAACATAAAACATAAATTTCATAGGAGGTTCCTTTACCAATAGAGAAGGTTGTCTTTTTACTAGCACTTTCACAATGACACAAAATACACATTGTAACTTGGAAGACCAAAATACTTGGTTTGCATCTTGCCTTGTCTCTAGGAGTATGCTGTAAATAGTAGCAAGGAGGAACCATAAGCAAAACCATCCAACTAAAATAGCAACAATACAAGATCATAGTAAATTTTAAAATAATTTTGTATTAAAGAAAATAACTGACACTATCAGCCATTTGCCAAAATATTCCTCCTATTTGCTTGACCAGTTCACTAGATAGTCTAGGTTAGATTTGGTATTACTGGATCTCTAGGTCATTTAGGATCCATAAATAAGGCATTTTCAAAGTTATTTGGACAGCAAGATTTATAAAAAAAAGTAACCCTAGAATTATCTAAATAGAATATCTAGAAATAAAATGTGTGATATCTATAATATTTATATAAGATGAATATAACCTAAGATGTAATAAAGTATGATTTATGTTTGTTGCTTTGTCTCATGAGTTGAATACATGAATTAATAATGGCGATGACAATGCATACCAGATACATGCGTAAAATATATCTTTATTTTCTCATTAAATTATTACAGAAGAAGATGAGAGATGGTCAGCCAAGGATTAGAGTCAATCCGACTAGATCATACTACTCTCCTTGACAATACACAATGCATTTAAAGGACTTGGTGGTTGCCAACAAGAACACAACCGTCAACCAACCGATGCTTATAACTACCCATAGCCGACAACTGATTAATACAATCGGATAACCAATATTACCAAAACATAATAATAGACATTGAACACCGACTACATCATCTCCCCAAAAGAAAAAGTCGTCTTTCAGACGACAAGTAAACATCAAGTAACATTAGGGAAGATGTGCCAAAATGATGATAATATTGTGGATAAGGATCGGTAACCAAACTTGGAAGTGTACTTTGCAAACTTGGACTTGGAGTGTACTTGGCAATTCTAATGAGTGTGATGAGGGTCTGGGGGCAACGCCCCCAGCTGGATCAAGGGGTAGCACCCCTTGCGTGGATCTAGGGGCAGAGCCCCTAGCAAGGTCAAGGAGCAACACCCCTTGCGGGGGTCTAGGGGCAACACACCAAGCCCAATTTAAGACCTCCAAAACCATACAAAACTTCATGGCGCACCTCATTTTCATGATTTTTTGGGAGGCAAAAAACAATGCTAACAGATCCAAAACTTAGATATTTTTACTATTTAACTGATATATGAAGTCAACCAAGGAATTTTTCGTATGATGGTTGATGGTCATACGATGTGGATGCTCGGTTTGGGCTATACAATTTAGGAGTTAATTTTGGCAATGGGGCTTGATTGTATACTAAGAAGAATGCACAATTTCCTCTGTGGAGGTCGTACAAAAGAGTTTAGCCATATGGTATGGAGAGTGACAAACCATACCCCAATGAGAACCCTGCAGACCATACATTCATGTTGTTGTTGTACAGTGGCCCACCTTGGTGGCCGTATGTTTCTATATTTTGTTTGAACACTGCACTCTTCCTTTTGCTTTGATCATACACTTCTTTGATTTGACTGTACGCCACTCCTTTGACTTTTTCGTATGGGGTAAAGAGGGTGAAGCTGTGCATTCACCTTTATTTTGCTCTATATTGTGTAGAAGGGGTGAAATTGTATGGTGTGTGATTTGACTAAACTCCATACAAAAAGTTGTATTATTTGCTCGATT
>VDFB02059568.1:0-85478 GCA_007258455.2 Sequoia sempervirens | reverse complement strand
GAAGGGATCTTGAGATAGGAGTGATGAGGATAGTGAGTTGAGGGATGTAAGGACCCAAATTGAATAGATGGGATAAAGGATGTGGTTTTAGGATATAAGGGCCCAAAATGGATTTGGAAGGGCAAGGAATGGTCTTTAGGACATAAGGGCCCAAAATATATTTGGAAAATGAGGGATGGGGATGTTTGGACTTAGATGGGGAGAATTTGGGAGGAATACCAATATCTTGAGAATGAGCTATATAGCCAATGCCATGAGAATTTGAATTTGCTTTAATATGAAGGGGTTGCAAGATGCCTTGCTCATGAAGCTCTAACCCTTTGTCTTCATAGTGCATGTTTTGACAAACCCTCTTGCTAATGGGATACTTATTTTTAAAGCAAGACAAGAGCCCATTTTGAAGGGGATAGGAGATGGAAAGGATTGTGGGTTCTTCAAGGAAATCAAATCGAATGAAGGTGGAAGAACCCAGTTGATAGGTTGGTGGTTCATGGATAGGTGTGATCAAGGCGATGGGTTCATGAGAGGATGGTAGGGGAGCTTGAGAGGGAGTGGAAGGGATGCTTTGATCATGATTTGGAGAACATGTGGGAGCATGCTTTGGAGTGAGGATTTGGCATAGCTGGATTAGTTTGGAAGAGATGAAGGAGGATGAATGTTTGACATTGCTAGCAAGGAGTGCATGGACGGACTCTAGAAGTGGTGTACATAGATGGAATTTTTTTATGTTTAAGGATGGATGATTTATGGATTTGAAGGATTGGAGGAATTTGGTAGAGTTGGGAGATGATGGATGAGTAGATGGATTAGGGGAAGGTGGCACAACTTCATTTGTGTGTGGAGTTTGAGGATCCTTTGCAACATAGTCCTTGGAGCTACATCCTCTTATCGCTTCATTCTAGTCTTCTTATATTGGAGGCTTAAGCCTTAGCCAAAGTGAGCTCTATCTTTGCCACATAAAAGTATGTTGTAACTTCTCAAACCTAACTATTATTTGGTACGCCACAAATGGGACAACTGAAAGGTCATAAACTAAGATGAACAAGGTTGCTAAGTAGTCCTTTATATACCTCAAGGGTATGTAAGGCCAAATTCATAGATAAAAGGAGAAATGCCAAAGAATTGAGAGAGGGCAACGCACTCTCTACCTTCACTTCCCAAGGTATGAAATTCTTAGGGGCTTAGTCAAGGTTGACAAATTTTCACTTCTAAGGTGTGTCTTTCAATCTGCCCCCTTTCTTTTTATACTTCATTGGAATATGAGAGTTGAGGTTGTCCCTTAGGGTGATCAAATCCCTAGGAAAACCCCCTAAAATTGATCACCCCAGATTGTATGAGTGCAAGGGTAAAGCCTACACACATTGGGTTCCTTGGAATGAAAAAAAAGAGACTAAGTGATTTTTTATCCTTAAGATTGCACAAAGGCTCAAGAGGAGAGCATACATGTCACTCACCCAAAGACACAACAAACAAGTTATTTTCTCACTACTCTAATTTAGTGTGACTATAACTAGTGGAAAAAAAAGAATCTTGGGAAAACATAAACCTACATCAAATGGATTGTTAGTTTAAATAATGGTCTTGGATGGGCATGAAAAGCTACACAAATTGATTAGAGTCACACTACCAACACCTCTTGGTATTGGACATGTTCCAAATACGCCTACCATTTGTAAACACAACTAAAGGCTTGATACAACAATAATTGTGGAGGCCTTCAAGATTTAATGATGAACACGACGATTGCCAAACTAAAATACAAGATTTTAAAATTGCCCACTAAACTTATTTTACCTTCTAACCAATGAAGATCTAGTGAAAATGGCCAAACCAAAGTGTTTGATGGTTGATTTTGTTCATATCGTTCTATAATAGTTCCAAGTAATGGCAATTCTTATCATATTTTAAGGGCACAAATACCATTATATGAAATTATAATGGTGAAACTTGTATCAAAATCAACAAATTGTTTGGGTTGGTTTAGTATAACATAAATTTATATAGTTTAAATTTTCAACTTCTGAAACAAAACCTTTATTTAGGGTGTTTAAACTATTTTTTCGTTTTATCTTATAATAATATTTTTAAATAATACAAGGCTTATGTCGTAGATTTCAAAGTGTTATCAAGCCAACATTTGTCTAACTTTGTCTACATTGTGTCATTTGAAAAATTGAATAGATTTAATTAACCTTTCTGGAATCAGTTTCTCATACTCATTTTTCCATGTTTCTTCAAATTAGTTATCCACATTGTACAATTGAAAGTTTGAAAACAAAAACTACAACATAACATAATTATTATATTATTTCAAATACATTTTTTTTAATTTTTAAAGTCAATTACAAAACAACTACTATCACTACATGATCCTTGTTACAAATAATTCAAACTCATTCAAATTGAACTTACATAAATAATTTTATTTTATTTTTAAATCTCATTTTACTACTTTTGTAATTTGATCATACACTTGCTTACCATAATTTTACTATTATAAAATAAAATAGAATCTTCAAAATAATATTCTTTCTTTTTCTTTATCTAATATCAATAACCTTGATTAACAATGTGAAGTCAAATGTTAAGCATATTATCATTACTTACTCAAAATATTGAGTGTTGGTCATTTTGTTGGTTTGAGGGTGTTTGAATTTAATTTAGAGTGAGGGAAAATATTGGATTGCTCCTTAATATATGGAATGAATGTAAATTTTATTTATTTTTTAAGTTTTTGATGAATAAATGTTTTATATTACTTGTATAGAAATGCTTATGTAACGAAATAAATTATTTATTTTCAATTTCGTATGAATGTAAGTGTGTTTTATAATACAAAAGATGGATCAAAGAATTCACACCCCAAAGCTTAATACCAACAATAAACTGACAACACAAAGCCACTGAGACGTGAGAGCTATATTACTAGAGGACCAAACTATCAAAAATATGCTCCCAATCAGTAATCACGCCATTTTCATTTTCCTCCTCTACAGAGATTAGAGTATCACATACACGAAAAATGGTCTAACCAGAGGCAAAGGGAATTTGCCAAAGCCCAGCTATCCAGAAGCCCCTCGATCATCAGGCTGAGAAGAGATGCAAGGTGAGAGAGCTGAGACCGGCCACAAACAAACCGATCATTGGCTCTTCTAGAAGGAAAAATGGGAAACATTTGACTGCCATGTCCTCACCGAGCGTATTGACTGTTCACGTTGACATCTAAAAAGAGAATAGAGGCCGCTCTTGGAGGCTGGAGTAGATGGAATTCTATTTATCTATCGAACTATCAACTATGCTAAATATAGTTATTATAGCAAATTCAACAAAGATACGATATCGTCTCCTTTGTCTAAACCTCAATTTACATTTTGAAATCAATGTTAACCATATCGTCGTTACTAGTGCTCAAGCATTGTTCGCTTGACTGGTTTGAGGGGTGTGTGTTCCGGTTTAAATTGGCGGGTGCAATGCTTGCAATGTAACCGGGTTTAAATCTAGAAGACACCAATATATAAGAATACATTGAGATATTCCTCTGCACAAATGTAGAAGCCATCAAAGGGGCTCCAGCCATTGCAGGCAACTATTAAAATGGCCATATAAGCAAGCAGATTCGATTTGCCATTTGCAATATAAATTGTTTTACATACATCTTATAAGAAGTTCAACAAAAGGGAAGATTCTACTAACATGGATTTCATCGTGACAATAACTTCTGCTTTTAATGTAAAAAGTAAATGTAAAACAGACATTACAGATACTAATTTTGGTCATTTTAGTTTAGCCTAAAAGTTCAACGCTCTTGCCAGTGTTTCTGGTAGATAAACCATTTGGAAGGGGAAGAAAAACTAGTTTATGATGGTTTTCTTTTACAGTCTCTGGTCTTGACAGACGGGCCATTCCAATCCAATTTAGGTTTGCTTTTCTCATAAACGATACACCAAAGTGATAATGAATTCATACAACTAGATTACGGAACACTTATGCACATAATGCTCAATAATAAATGAAGGTAGCTGCACTGATGCCCATATGAAAACAGCCTGTCATAATGAAACGGCAAAAATATTGTGGCTAAACCTAAGGAGGTCTTACATAACAAGAATACTGACTAAAGAACTTAGAAAAGTAGATTTTATAATTACATTGATGATTTTGTTAATCTTTGAGAATTAATTAAATATGTCACATTCAAATTTTGATATTTACATAATGTTTACCGTTTACCATGATACAGATAGAATATATTATAAGGAAATTACAGGTTCATAATTTTCAGAATGTCTAGCACAGGACCACTCATGTCAATGTTTGTTTAACATGAATTGGCCCTGAAATGACTTATTTCTTGAATATTAAGATATTTTCTTTGTTTGGAATCTGATTATAAACAATTTCATTTAGATAATTAGGCTGAGAGTTATTGACAGATTTTTCCCTATTTACATCAATAATCTTTAAGGGAGGCCTTGTTTGCAATTTCGCTGAGCTACTTGGTAGCTTAACACATCCAATTTCCTTATCCATTTCTTGCTTCCGGAGTGCATCATCTTCTACAGATTCTGCTTCAAAGACATGACCTTCCAAAACAGCCACATTCTGCATGATGAGCAAATATAAACTTGTTAATTCACATAAAACCTTTTTTATGATCAGGACCTCTTCTCTGCCTCATGATTTGCCCCCACAAGATACTTATCTTCTGAGGCCCTTACATTAACCATAAGTAGAAAATTAGATTCGCTAAACAATTAGAACTGATAGGTTACCTATTGAATATTTATTATGTTTAAAAGAATTATATCAATCTGTGGATAATGTACATGAAAAACAGAAAATGGAATCGGAACTGGTAAATGATCTGATTCAAGAAGAATGTGAATCCTCAAGTTACTTTTGATAAAGTAAAAAGAGAAACCCATCTAGCCACCAGTTAAAACGTCTGGTTTTAGCAAGCAAATCCAGCTTTATAGATCCCATCTTACCTGAGCTTGATGAGACTTTTTGGCAGATTGAACTTTTGAGGTAGCTCTCCTTGTTGTAGAGCAATATGCAGTCTTTTCCTTCAAAATTACTAATTCTTGCTGCAAACTTCGGTTTCTCTTCAGAGCCTCCTGTTTGCAAATACAGTAAGAAATGTTATGCATGGTAGTTCATTCAAATAGCCACAGAAAAGTGTACAATAGTAAATATTACCTCTAGCCTAGATAATAAAGTATCTCTTTCTCTATCAACTTCTTTCAGCCTTCTAAGTTCCTTTCTCCATTTCTGCAGGTAAAATATATAAGCACAATATTAATTCAGAACCATTTACTAAAGTAAATAGTTCTACGAAGATGCTATATGAAAATATTTTCAACCTTAACATGTGATATCTGTCTCTCAAGCTTTCTTAATCGTAGCTGGGCTTTTGTGTTTTCCTTTTGAATCTTGGCAATTTCATTCCGCTTGTAAGCTTCTTGCTCAGCAGTAGGAACTTGTTCCATAAGGAGCTCAATTTCTTTCTTGTAACAATCACACTGACTCCTCAACTTCTGTAATTCAATTTCTATATGTGATGGAGAATTCACATTAAGAACCTGTAATCTAGCTCTGGCATTCAGACCATCAATTGAAGTTAATGAATTATAG
Source organism: Sequoia sempervirens (assembly GCA_007258455.2). Lineage (NCBI taxonomy): Eukaryota > Viridiplantae > Streptophyta > Pinopsida > Cupressales > Cupressaceae > Sequoia > Sequoia sempervirens. Next base: position 79,844 of record VDFB02059568.1, on the reverse strand, counting down.
AACTTTTGTATTACAATAATCATTCACTCTATCAAATAATGAAAACAACTTATATAACTCCACCAACTATAATTCCTGTCAATCAATACTAACATTCTGCAGTTTCAAATAGCAAGGTGCTAAACTGGCTTGCATGCACAAAAACATTTTTCCAAAAAATGTTAAAATATAACATACCTCAAATCATCAACTTCAATTTTCAGTTCAACAACATGCAATTCTGCAGCTGCAAGTTTTGCCTCCAATAATTGGGCCTCCCCATCTGCACCTTTAACTATATTAGTTCAAAATGCAATTCCTGTGAAACATAGAAATTTATGTCTTTGAGATATCAGTGCATAAACTACAGAAAATTACCTTCTTGCAGAATCTCTTGAAAACCTTGAATGCAATTTCTCTTTCCTCTAGAGTTAAGTGCCTCCCCCAGCCTTGAAGATTAACCAAATCGAAACTTGGGTCAATAAGCGTCAAATCATTGACAGTAGGATCTGTCCGATAATGCATGTGTGACATTTCCGAGTCTTTCTTACTGAGCTTCATAACCAGCTCATCAGGATCAGCAATGTTACACATATCGTCCTGCCTAATGTCTAATATTTCATTGAAATTCATACAGGAATCTGTCTTTTCTAATGAAGAATCATCATGGAGCAGCTGCAGACATGCATATGCATCTCCAATGCTTCTTGCATGTTTAGTAGCTGTCAATACCATGTCCTTTACCATGATACTATAGAGGTGAACTTCTGCATGTTCCCTAGATGCTTGAGTCCATATTTTCTCAAAAAACTCAAGCTGACCTCGGATTTGATCAAGCAGCATCTCTGCCCGTGTTTTGGAAAGAAGAAGAGAAATGTTCTCCTACAAGCATGGATTTTATTGAAGGCTCAAGCTCAACTATGAATGAACTTGCAAAAGTGAAACGTGGCTTGCAAAATGCAGTTATCTAAACATTATTTAAGGTGTTCATGATAAAATGAACTTTTCAATAAAAAAAGTACATTCTTTCAAACTTACTTTTCTAAGATTTTGTTCATTTTCCTGTGTACGTAGTAGTTGCATCCATACTTCTTTTAGTATATCCCTAATTCTTCTTTGTCCGTCCTGAAGTTCAAGAATTCTAGCAATTCCTCAACAAAAGATTAAAAAATGTGTCAATTCTGGAATTATGGCTGGATTCACTATAACAAAGGTGAAGGTAAGTTATTTGGGTTTTGGAATGTGAGGATATGGAAAACATACTTTACAACGAAACTGTTGTATATGTTTGGTATCTTTCTCTCTTCAGCTAGTTGTGCCTGCCGTGGGAAAAATATACAGTACAAATATCAAAAGCAATATTTAAAAACTTCCATAAGTATGTCTATCAAATTATTCTGTGCTACCTTGAGTTGAGCATTTTCTTCCAGAAGTTTCTGTAGCCGCAATTCAGTGCTCTCTCCTTCACTTGAACTGGTTGTCTGCAATCAAATTGAACATATCAAAGCAATTGTAAGTAATTAATTACACAAAAACAGAATATAATAGGAAATAAGATGCCAATACTTGAAAATAATTAGCCACTTTGCGAGAGCAAGCTCCAAAACTCTTGGTAAGAATAGAACTTGCAATATGAGTATCATTAGGAAATATTAGTACCCTAAACCTAATGAGGCTGGCCCAACTTACACTAATTATTGTTAGGGGCTCATAAATGACTCAACTAAGGATCATGTGAGCCATAGTTCATTATCATATATTCCAATACATTCAATGGGTTAAGGGTGTAGTAGCTCCCCCCTCCGCCGCCCTTCAGGCAAGTGTTGTCCTCAACGCCAACCAACTATGGATGCTTTTGCATGAAATATTCATATTCCCATATTTAACATTTTCAATTGGAAAATTTTTCCACTTAACAAGGTGCTCAATGATTGACCTAGTCCTTAGCTTCTTTGTGTGTATCTAGAAAATTTATTCAAAATCCAAGATGATTCTTCCCTCTTCATCAAGCGTAATGTTGTACAAGATGTATTTTTTGTTGTTGGAGGTAAGCTTGTATGCCACATTGCTGCTCATGCAAAATTTCAGGACCATAATATGTGGGCGAGAGCTTGTTATTCTTCTTTTGGTGCTTCAAAGGCATTTGATTACATGGGTGCAACCTCAAATAATACCCAATCTCCCACTTCAAATTTCTTTTCACTCTGGTGCTGGTCTATCCATTGCTTCATTCATTTTGGGTCTTAGCCAAAATTGTCTTCAAACTAGAAAGTAATTGTTCAGCTCAAAGGTGATCTTGAAAAATGCCAACTCTTGGTAGTGATGATGGAGTCTAGAGAAAATAATTTAGCACCTTTTGCATTGGATGAGAATTCATTACTTGTGGATTCTTTATGTGCAATCCCCTTAATTCAATCATCTTACCCTCAAAATGAAACTACATAAAGAGCTCCTAGAACTTCATCTTGATGATGCCCAATGATTTGAGCCATTTGTACTCCTAGCCATATTTCTAGACCCCCCATAAGAATGACATTGGGCTAGTTAAATAGTAGTCCCCTACAATAAGTTTGATATTGTGACAAATTATGGAACAAACAAGTGCATTCATTTGCAATCATAACTTAAAATTCTAGTGTTGGAAAGATACAACAGGTTCAAATTTGTGGCAACTTTTTGTTGATGAAATTACGAGTGCCACCTAAATCAATGAATAGTGAATGCCAAGATATTGTTGGATTGGTCTCTTCTAACAATTCTTTTGATGCCACCTCTATCTCTATATCTTCTTCATCATCATCTTTATCTCTTTTCTCATTTCAGGTAGGAGTCACATTAGCTTCTGAAGTATTGGGTGAATTTCTTCTTAGGGATTCCATAAAACTCTTGAGAGAAGATCATTGCTTTAAGATGTTAAATTGGAGCCAATCAATATATTCTTTCCTAGCTATCCCTTTCAATTCCTCCTTGAACTTGGTGGTAGTTCCATTCAAAGTAGCTTCAAAAACTATGGTCACCATCTCTTCTATTCTTGGATCCTCTATGTTTGGAGACTTCCCCAATGTGACTAGATTCCTTCCCTTTCTTGTTGTTGGAGCCCTTGCTATGATGTTTGTCACCTCAATAATTTTCACAATAACTTATTCAAAACAATGCCAAATATGTTAAAAATTTACAGCAATTTACTTGAGTATAATCCTCACTTTTGTGAAAGATTCTCCAAAAAACTCAATGCTTGGCAACCTTTGAAATGAATTTGTTAAAAACCCTAATTATGCAATAACTCCAAAAATGCTTCAAACTTCTTCAAATCGAGAATGTAGTTTCTTTATTATGTTCTAGATCAACCCTCCAAATTTTCTGAAAAAAATCACAATAATGAGAGAGTTATGCATTCATAACATGACCTGCTAAACTGAAAAAACAAATCCCTTTTCTCACCTGTAAGGTATGAAGATCATGCTCTAATACCACTTGCAATGAAAGAGGAACTAAGATCCAAATATTTAATTATAAGCCACTTTGAAGGAGCAACCTCCAAAAAATTTCACAATAAGAAAAAACCTGCAGCACCATGCTTAACAACTACTTACTGCCTCCTATATATTGACATCATTAAACAACATTAGTACCTAATCCTAATGCCACTGACCTAGCTTACAATATTTATAGTTGGAGATTCATAAATGAATCAATGATTACGTGAGCCATAGTTGGTTATCATATATCACAATACAATCAATGAGTTAAGGCATAGCAGCAATAAACATCATAAAAAAGAGTATGCTTGATTTTACAGATAAATTTAGATAACAAATAAACATGATAAAACAATTCCAGATAATATTCGGGTTGAAAACCTATCCTAACGTCTAGCATTCTACACTCTTTTATCACCAAAAATGAGAGATGTTCCACAGGATAGTCTGCCAGAGCTTCATGAGAGTGCAAAACACAACCAAAGGGTGCCAGTCCTATCCATTGCAGTAAAAAAGAAACAACAAAGTAACCCAAACTCTATTAAACAACAATTGACTTGGTGGAGAACTCAAGGAATGATAAACATAAAACATAAATTTCATAGGAGGTTCCTTTACCAATAGAGAAGGTTGTCTTTTTACTAGCACTTTCACAATGACACAAAATACACAATGTAACTTGGAAGACCAAAAAACTTGGTTTGCATCTTGCCTTGTCTCTAGGAGTATGCTGTAAATAGTAGCAAGGAGGAACCATAAGCAAAACCATCCAAGTAAAATAGCAACAATACAAGATCATAGTAAATTTTAAAATAATTTTGTATTAAAGAAAATAACTGACACTATCAGCCATTTGCCAAAATATTCCTCCTATTTGCTTGACCAGTTCACTAGATAGTCTAGGTTAGATTTGGTATTACTGGATCTCTAGGTCATTTAGGATCCATAAATAAGGCATTTTCAAAGTTATTTGGACAGCAAGATTTATAAAAAAAAGTAACCCTAGAATTATCTAAATAGAATATCTAGAAATAAAATGTGTGATATCTATAATATTTATATAAGATGAATATAACCTAAGATGTAATAAAGTATGATTTATGTTTGTTGCTTTGTCTCATGAGTTGAATACATGAATTAATAATGGCGATGACAATGCATACCAGATACATGCGTAAAATATATCTTTATTTTCTCATTAAATTATTACAGAAGAAGATGAGAGATGGTCAGCCAAGGATTAGAGTCAATCCGACTAGATCATACTACTCTCCTTGACAATACACAATGCATTTAAAGGACTTGGCGGTTGCCAACAAGAACACAACCGTCAACCAACCGATGCTTATAACTACCCAAAACCGACAACCAATTAATACAATCGGATAACCAATATTACCAAAACATAATAATAGACATTGTACATCGACTACATCATCCCCCCAAAAGAAAAAGTTGTCTTTCAGATGACAAGTAAACATCAAGTAACATTAGGGAAGATGTGCCAAAATGATGATAATATTGCGGATAAGGATCGGTAACCAAACTTGGAAGTGTACTTTGCAAACTTGGACTTGGAGTGTACTTGGCAATTCTAATGAGTGTGATGGGGGTCTGAGGGCAACGCCCCCAGTTGGGTCAAGGGGTAGCACCCCTTGCGTGGATCTAGGGGCAGAACCCCTGGCAAGGTCAAGGAGCAACACCCCTTGCGGGGGTCTAGGGGCAACACTTCCAACGAGGTCGAGGGGCAACACACCAAGCCCAATTTAAGACCCCCAAAACCATACAAAACTTCATGACGCACCTCATTTTCATGATTTTTTGAGAGGCAAAAAACAATGCTAACAGATCCAAAACTTAGATATTTTTACTATTTAACCAATATATGAAGTCAACCAAGGAATTTTTTGTATGATGGTTGATGGTTGTACGATGTGGATGCTCAGTTTGGGTTGTACAATGTAGGAGTTAATTTTGGCGATGGGGCTTGGTTGTATACTAAGAAGAATGCACAATTTCCTCTGTGTAGGCCATACAAAAGAGTTTAGCCATATGGTATGGAGAGTGACAAACCATACCCCAATGAGAACCCTACAGACCATACATTCATGTTGTTGTTGTACAGTGGCCCACCTTGGCGGCCGTATGTTTCTATATTTTGTTTGAACACTGCACTCTTCCTTCTGCTTTGATCATACACTTCTTTGATTTGACCGCACGCCACACCTTTGAATTTGTCGTATGGGGTAAAGAGGGTGAAGCTGTACATTCACTTTTATTTTGCTCTATATTGTGTAGAAGGGGTGAAATTGTATAGTGTATGATTTGACTCAACTACATACAAAAAGTTGTATTATTTGCTCGATTACAGGTCATATGGGTGTGTTTAATGCCAGTCGTACGATATATAAACCTAAGTTATACGGCGATGACAAGCCTACAAATTGCTATGAATTCTTGTTTTAGCAAGAAAGGACAAACAAGAGTTTTGACAAGTACAACAACCTCCCATAATAACCCTCAAACTAGTATAGTAATAGTACAATAAATTCCTCTAATTTTGACAACTTTCCTTTGATAGTCAAATCTAAAAATTGTCGACAACTGTTGTCATGGATTCAATCCTCTAAATATTCCCAACCACCTAAAATTGGATTTAGATTTGTAATATTCAACACCACTGTCATCCCCATGTGGGATCAACTCACTTAAATAAGATGGTTTTCATGATCTAATTGTAAATGGAAACCAAGAGAGTTTTCATCCTCCAAATTCCCACAAAATAGGGTTTTCTCCCATAAGACTTTCCACGTAAATCGTGTGTTCGTCATGTTTTCTTAATTGCTAGATCTTGCATGTGTGTTGTTGTTGATGATTAAGTTTTGAAGTATTACAATTGTGTCATCAGAATTTGACGGAGAACTGCAAGATTATCATTTGAAATAAAATGTCAAAAATGAAAGTGAATTTTAAAGTTTTGACAACATAACCATCCAAAATTGCACTATTTAAAGAGACTTCTAAACTTATGATATTTTTAGCGATAAATCACAAAAACAATTACAATACAATCAATAGCAAGAATATTTTATTATTGTTGGTCACTAAATAAAAAATATATATTATAAAATAATATTAAAACTGTTCAACTGTTGCAAAGTATTGAAATTCCCCTGTAAGAAATAATAATTTGAATGGTTTTTACTAGACCAAGTGCCCAGGTTAGAAGGATTACCTTCTCAAAATGCAACCACTCAAAGGATGTTGTATAACAACCACACAAAAAAACATCTATTTTGCTGTAGTAGCTGCTAATATGAATCACAACCTTATCTCAATGAGTCACAACCTTTATACCAAACAAATCACAACTCCTTTCATTTCATAAAAGTTACGAGAGGTCCTCTTTAAGCATTCAACTTAAAATTGACTCCATTCAAATCAATTGCTGCCTTCAATATTAATTCAGCAACCTTGAATCCTTCAAGATAGTATGGCCAAGTCTACAAACAACAATGGCCACATTCTAAGAATTAGTTAAGCTATAAATAGGATATTTGGTATGGTAGCACAAAGGATTAATATATATATTCAATACCCTTCAACATATCAATAAATTAAAAATAATGAAACTCCACACACACACACACACAAGTTCTGGAAATTGGAAATCTTCACGCCAACTGATACACATTGAAAACTTGCAACAACCCAGCTCAATGGTAATAACTAAATGAAATTACTCAAATGAATAGGAGAGATTTTGTCCTCGAATCCATTCTTTGCCAAAAGGTTTTTGTCCTAGGGAAAAAACCATAAGTGATCTTCAATCTCCAAAGAAATGAATTTGTCTAAATTAATTGGTAACCCTCACTATTCCTTAACTCCTCCATATATAGATTTTTTGAAGAAAATTAATTATTGTTTTCTTTTTTAGGCTGATAACTTAAATTATTAAATTATTTCTCTTATACAACTCATTAGCCTATGGGAAATAAAATAATAGACTAAGGGTCTTCATTGAACTTACGCTTGAGATAGGGACATGAAAGACAGTTAATAGTCAAATGAATGACAAATGAATGATAGATGATGCCAAATAACTTAAAAATCCTCATAATGATTAGACATGAGAGCGGTTAGTATTCACTTGAAACCTTTGATAAAATAATTAGATTCAAACCATTAATCAACAATAATCAAATCGATATTGGAGCATAGGTTCACCCTTAAAGAACAATCACAAATCAAATTCAAAATTATAGATCGAACCCTTGAAACTCTATACATAACTTTTGTAAGCTATCAATTCATTGTGAGTTAAGATCTTAATAAACAATGTTTAAACTAGTATTAGAAGGCAAAAAATTGTTGTAAATAACCTAATCTGAAATTATTAATAAGGGTTCTTAATTACATATAATTGTATAGCCAGTAGGGCAGCGAAATAACCTAAAAAATCATGGCACAACAGGCTGGTATGAGCATTGATTGCAGTTGTGGGAAATAATGTTTCCTAAAATGTTGATTAATGTTTCCTAAAATGTTGATTAATGTGTGGTGCATGCCAAAACCAGCATGTAACACAAATATTAATGCTGATTGTTAGGCTAGAATGGAGTCGCAATTGTTGGTAGTTGAAAACCTTGCTCCAAATTTATGATAAAACTGAAATGTACAATGCAAAGTATCACCAAAATGTAGTGCAACTACAGGCACATGCACAAACTCAACAAAATTGATGAAATATTGATTTCTTGCAGTCATAAATTGTTTTTGTTGAAAGTAGGTATAAAATAAGCTCAATTGCAATTCCGGAATGGAATTGCTCCCAATTGGATTGGAGGGTTTTGTCCCCAAATCCATTTTGAAAACATGAGCTTTTATCATTGAGAGTTCAATACTTGAACATTTGAATTCAATAATGATAAAATGGATAATCCAATTTGGATGCTAGCCTCTCCTATATAGGTGCCTCCGAAATTGGGCCCTTTATTATTTATTTACCCCCTAAATAAATTAAAAGTACATTTTTTTAAAGAAATACATAAGCCTTATAATGTTGCATTAAGACAACGGACAATACTAACATCTAAATTAATTATTCATTTGTTAAAAAGAGACATCACATTCTCTCATTCCTCAAATTGTTTAACCTCAACCAATTGCAATCCTAGAGGCTCAAGAATTCATGTACCTTCCCATGTAACATCTTCCATAAGGAGATTCCTCCAACACACTAAGTACTTGTTAACGCTCTTGTTTTCTAAATTCTTTTCTCTAATGTCAATGATGGCTTCATAAACCATGTTTACTAGTTATGTATTCTTGAAACCCCATGTAATGTCCCCTACTTGGCATAGGCCTGAATTTTCCTTAAGGGACAATTACGCAACATAAAATTGTTTTATAAATATTCCATAGTAAATTATGTAATAAATATTGAACTTTAAAAAGAACTATTAACATTTATTAAATAATGAATAACAACTTAACTTGAATCTAATCTATAGACTCCTTTCCAATAACCAATCATGGTAGGGATGGGTGAGAAACGCATGGTAGGGTGCCAAAAAAGGAACATCCAACCAAGACAATTCCTTTGCATCTTAGGAACATCCACCAAGACAATCCCTAAGTCACTTTTTGAGAATCTATTATCCATATTCATATTAAAGAATCATAATTACTTATAAGGCTCAATAATTGTTGCAAGCATCATTATTGCACAATTGTAAATATAATATATATATATATATATAATCATTTCTAATTGATATGAACTTGTGTGTGTGTGTGTGTATCCCTTTAGGAACATCTAACCAAGACAATTCCTCTAGGGACATCCACCAAGACAATTCCTTTAGGAACATCCACCAAGACAATCCCTAAGTCACCTTTTGAGAATCTATTATCCATATTCATTCTTGCATAATAGTAAATATAATATATATATATATATTTTATATAAATATATATAATCATTTCTAATTGATATGAACTTGTGTGTGTGTGTGTGTGTGTGTGTGTGGGTGTGTGTGATTATATTAAACTTACTTCCCTTATTATTGATTTATCATTTGTCTACATATCTCTCATTGAACCATCTTCTTACTCCCACATATTTCTTCTTGATATCTGCTCTAATTCCCAAATGATATTCCATTCCTTATCCCAATCTGCTCATACACTCTTCATGAATAAATCTGCTGATGTATATTTGATATATCTTTAATATTCCTTAACCCCTATTCTTCACTCCTCAAATGTCATTTATATCTTCACATTTAAATGAGGAGACACATCACTTTGCAAGGTGGCATCCTTTTGAAAGGACACAACCCCTTTGTTTACAAAACTGATCGCTGCCTAAATGGAGCGCACCTTTTATCATTTATAGGATTGTTGTATTTTCACCACCTTAATTGCTGCCTCTTCTTAATGAAAATTGCTGCTTCTTTTTCTTTATACTTAAGCGATTAAGATTAATAATATATGAAATAACCCCTTAGTTTTTTTTTTTAATTTTCACATACAAATTGCACCCGTTAAGGTTAGCCCAATAATCAAAACCAGCTGAAAGGGAACCCTTCACTTTTTGATCACCAAGATACCAATGTGGGCAAGGTGAGAGCATATAGTGTGAGGGGATTGTTAGCTATAAACTGAAAATGAAATGAACAATGTTGTAGGCGGCTAGCCGACCATTTTGGAAAGTAAATGCTGAAAGTAAAGTAGGCGGATAACCAACCATGAATGCTCAATCACTTATTTAGCGGGAGTGAGAACTACAACTAAATACTAAAAAGTAAATACTCGACCACTTATTCAGCGAGAGTGAGAAATACAAATAAAGTGCAGAAATGGAAATGTTGTTTGAAATATCCATGACTAATTTGTCCACAGTGCCACAACGATTTTTTTTTTTGCAATTTATTCAATTTGACAATGAAACCATGTTGTCAAATGGATAAATGCCATCGACTGAAGATTATGACAGAGATATCAATTTCCAATGCACTTTGCAAGATATAGTTCACAATCATTTCCATTCAGCTCTGATTACAATATGACTTATAAAGAGGAGGGTGATGGGGTTTAGGGTTTAGGGTTTAGAGTAATACATGCACAGTAGAATAGTAGGATAAATCTGATATGAAATTCCGATGAACATTCATTGGTATTATATATATCAAGTCTTACTAAACATGACATAAATCATTCATATCTGACCTAGAAAATATCAGAGGATGATTCACAATTATTATTACTCTAATTTTGAGCAACTGCCAATATTTATTATTGATGCTTAATCACCTTACAGCTCCATGCAAAGACCACGTCCCCTGAATCTGATTTCAACACTAACTCTAATAAGATTTATTTATTTCCAAATTATATCCTGACCTAGGCTTGTGCTTCCACCACTGTATATAGCTCCATAGCGGCCCATTGATTCAACCAGTTGTCCCAATCAGCAGTACAATGATGTGATGCCTTCAAGGTTCTGTCAATTCTCTTGCTTGACCCGATGTGGACTTGTCTATAGCTGATCATGGCTTCCTCCCTTATATTGGCGACAAATGTCTTCAAAGAACAAGTTAACTTCTCAATAGCTTGGTGGCGGTTGTATTATCTTGTCTTACTTGGCGGCCACCTTCATATCTTGACTTTAATATGCCTTCTTAACAACTATGATTCCCTCCTTAAAGCTGCGAATAATATTATGCACTGAAATCGTGGACTGTGCATGAGACAAAGTCGTGATTTGTCTTTACCTTGAGCGCTTATTCTCCAAAGATATTACCAGGCCTTGGTTCCACGATTTACCTTTGATACTGTAAGAGTTTACGACTTCACTGAGCTGGGGTTTCCGTCCCAATCACAACAACCAAGGGTTTTGTCCTGGATAGCTCTCTTCCAAGTTCGGCAGAGAGAGAACAAAAAAAACAAATAATGATTTCTGAATGTCACTTCTCTTCCCAACCCAAGCCTTTTAAAAACTGAAGTTGCCAATTTAACTATGTTCCATGGCATTTTGAGGACAGGGACGGCAGGGAAATATATATATATATATATATTATATTACTATATTATAGAGAGAGAGAGAGAGAGAGATATGTCAATAAATTAAAAATTGATAACAACAATATCAATATGTAAATAAATCGCGAGAGCAGTAGTATAACAGCATAATAAATGTCATTAAACTTATTATTGTAGCCAATGATCCGAGTATGTTTGTATTTCATTGGGAATCAATATAAATTAAATTTTGAAGGAAATGTCTGCTGCTATAATCAAATCAGACTTATATCAGACCTGTAATGCAATATATGCAGACTTGATATAGTGCAAATAAAATCAGATTTGAGGTTGAATGTTTCATATTTGTTGATGTTATGATAGCAGTTATCATTTCTATGTTTTATGCAAATGATTTGGCATTAAAACTCAATCAAACACAAGCATAAACATTCAGAAATCAGAACTCAGTCACTTTGCATGCCAAGTGTTTGACAAAATGTCAAACAGCCCAAACTCAAAAATCAGCTTAGAAAGGAGGACAAAATATTTAAAAAATCAATTTTTAAAATTTTTTTTAACCCAAGAAGCTCCCTGTCCATGGGGGACGGCTAGCTGTTCCTGGTATGTCGAGGATGTTTCCAACGTCCCCCATCTGTACCGGGGACGAGGAAATGTCCCCAAAGGGCAGGGGACGTTTCCTCCCGTTTCTTGCTAGCTGGGCTGTTTCGGGGGCAGCTGGGGGACGTCCCCTTTGCGTCCCCCCGTCCCGGGGACAGCAGGGGATGGGGACAATGGGTTTTGGGGCAGGGAACGCGTCCTTGTGTAACATAGCAATTTAATCTTCACAAAAGTTGTCAATCACATTTGAGGAAAGCTTGTTTCCAATTTCATAAAATCAAACAATCTTATCCTTACCAAGATCACTCCAATTTCACTTAAGCAAAAATAAGATTTATAAAATTGAAGTGCCTCGTGGTCCCACCATTCATTAAAATGAATAATTAAATAAATTCAATAGACTATAGATTTTCAGCTTTTATTTAATCATCCCATATTCCCTTGCAATTTGCTATTTTCCTAATCTCAGGAATTAAAAGATTAGAAAATTATTCCACGACCATTCATGAGCCGAAAAGGGACATTACATTGTTCAGTACTATTGAAATCAGCTTACAATAATTTGTCCTCATACATAGATATTAAGATGATTTGCTCTCTAATTAGTTCCAAAGCTATACAATGTTCCTTACAATTATGTGTGTAAAATATCAAGGAATCTAAGCAACAACAGAAGTAATCAAATCTGATATAAAATCTCAGCAACTGATCATTCAACCAACAAGCAAGGAGATCACTAGAATGTTCATATCCCCATCAATACATCCCCGATCCTCATCAAACTGAAAACAACTGAAAGCTAGGAGATAGGCGCCCAAAATGCAAGAGTTAATCACTACCAAAATGAAGGCACGAATTCCAATGCAAACATGAGCATGGGGTGGCCTCTAGAAGAGGGCGACCTGCTGTATTAAATTCAAATCTGCATCATAAAATCTGAAACTTTGGAAAATGAAGCGCCTAGGGCAAGAATGAGCATAGAGCAAATACCTAGAATGAAACAAAATTCACACCAAGAGCTGTAATACACAATGTGCTTCAGCCAAGCACAATTAGCAATATCAAAACCAGAAAATAACATCAAAACCTTCAACTGTGAAGCTCAATCTGCAACCTCTGAATTGAAGAAGCAGTCTCTATCAGCTAGGTGTTATCTTTCAAACACGAAACCGATAATTTGCTAGGAGGTATGCATTCCTCGAAGCCAAGGGTCTGAAATCATTTCAGCAACACTTCATCATCAATAGCAATGGATACCAAAAGAATGAGCAAAGCTTTTCTTAAATAGATTTCCGGGGTGACCTTTCAAATTCCAACTCCTCCCTCCAAAAGGGACACCCAAGGCATATTTTGAAATATTTGATTTTTTAAATAAACTTGATTCTCCCTCTTCTAGGCATCCAAGGCACAAGAGCACATAATTAACATTATAAAATACTTAATTACCTCACATGAAACATCCACCCTCAAAGCCCACCTTTTAAAACATCATTAAGTCATTTCACTAGGCCAAGGGGCCAAGATGATAATAAAATATTAAATGACTTAATAAATCATTTTATCAAAATGAGCCTCAAAAAGCTGAAAGCCAAATATACCCAAACTGCTTTGCCCAAAATGGAAAGTGCACTAGACTGTTGAACTATTGCCAACCGGAGCACTGCCAGAAATAGAACTTACAAAAAATAGCATACTGCTAAAAATAGTAAGTTGTTCCACACTCATTTTAACCATATTATGAGCTGCAATCAAAACTTACTAAAAATAGTAAGTCCGGAAAAATTGCTAGATGTAGATGCATGTCACATCATTTTGAAGCTCTCTAGAAACCTAGAAAGACCCAGAAACCGCTTTGTAAAACAACTGCAAGCAAACCCCTAAAAACACCAAAAACCTCCAAATAGATGGAAAGCCTAATTTCACTTCCGACGAGCCTATGGGCATCCAGAATAGGCTAACGAGCAACTGCATTGACTACTGCTAAGAAGGGGACATTACAATATATTCCTTTCTTATTGTCTTAGTTGAAGTCAATGATAAATAAATATTAAGTTGTAATATATATTAGGTATTAATTGTTATTTGTTTTTAATATCAGAGGAAGTCAGCTAGCATATACGGTCGGCCTCTTGAAAACATTGTTTATTATTATTTATTTATTTTCTTGGTTTTATGTTCCAGTCTACGGGGGCATGATAGTCCACCCTGCCCAAGATTGCTTGTCCTCAAGCAATCACAACTAAGATTTGTAATTTTTAAATATTGCTCATTTTTGTGATGATATTAGCTTCAATTGTGATACTTTGATAGGAATTGGAAATTCTAAACCAAGTGATGATTATTTTGGTTATGTTTGACTCTGTCCTTGGAGAGTAGCTCTTAGTATACTTGCATCAACTTACTACCAAAAAGGTTAATACCATCCTCTAAGTATGCAGGCAATTTATTGTCAAATATTCTTCTAACTTATGTATTATTTTCCAATAACTCTCAACAACAAAGCCAAGAGTTGGAATTTGCCAAGACTTGTTATTTAAGACAAGTTTTCTCTCATTTCATTACCACAAAGATCCTCTGTGTGAAGCCAATTTCACATTTGAGAAAAACGATCCAAGTGTCCCTTACTACATTTTGTATCCTTTCTCTCTAAACAATCAATGACAAAGTACACTTTACTTCACATAAACATTTAAACCAAGTTTTGAGATGAGAATGATCGTGGGATTTGTGGGTTATGAGTGCACAATGTAACTTAACATAAACTTATGTAGTTGCCTAATATTAATGTCCTTGATCTTTAATCATGAATGTGGAGTTACTCTGATCAAGAAAAGGACTTAGGAGAAAAAGACCCTTGGATGAAGTGATCTACTCTAGATATTTACATATAGAAGTTTGGTTCATAAGACAAGTTTACTAGATTGATTTTGTAGGTTACAAGGTTGATCCCTGCATTGCCATTGTTTCTATGACTCTGAGATAGATCATGTGTTATGGATTTGATTGTGAATTATGATCTTGTCCAAAATGAATAGAACAAATGTGTTCCAGCCTCAATGAAGCTTGATGACTATATCCTCCGATTAATCTCTAAATCTCAAATTATAGTGCCAATGTTTCTTTCAAAACTTTCTCTTAGAAACTCTCTAAGAGTCAAAATATATTTGATTTACGAAGAAACTGTATGTTCCTAATTATATTCTTAGTAATTCACTCTATGATGTTTCAAACTGGGTGTTATGGGTAAGACAAATATTCTAGATAAATCATTGTAGATTGTTTTGGGAATATTCTTGTGAACTTTAATGTTATTGTTTGGCTTGTAAGAGTCTCACAATCCTGGGTCAATATGTATATCTTGACATTTGAAAGTAAGATAATCTTAATCCATCTCTATATCTTGGTTATGCCTAAGTTTCTATGACAACTAGAAATGGCAACATGTGGATTTCTATTTGAAAATCAAGTTAGATTTTATCATTCACTATGTTGAGTTTGTTATGATTGATTGTTCCTTCCTTGGGAAACTTTTTGATATTTTGGTTGGTTGATTTCTTGATGAATAAATGAGTGATGATTGCTCGATTTCTTGACGGATAGATGAGTAATGATTGCTTATTGAATGTCAATGAATTAATTTATCCTTTGTATCCATTTCTCGAAGGAGTCACCACCCTTCATGGCTGCCTTTTGAGAATAAAGCTTTACTTCCAAATTGCTTGATTGAAATGATTCCCCCCTTTTATATCTTATTGTTGAGGGAGTCATATTCTTTCACATTTGAAGGGTCACAATATTTTCACCTCAATAATTACAACTCTTCATTTCTGCATTTGGAGACTAATAATAATTTAATTTTAAATAAGTTAATTTGTTAGTGTTGCTGAAGACAAGTCAGGCATGAAGCAAAACACATAGATATACATAAGCCATGAAGCATACACATAAATACACACAATACACGAAGTATACACATAAATACATGTAATACACAGAGTATACACATAAATACACGTAAGACATCAAGCATACACATAAATACACACAATACACGAAGTATACACATAAATACACGTAATACACAAAGTATACACATAAATACACGTAATACGTAGAGTATACACATGAATACACGTAATGTTAGTTTTATGATCAGAAATTAAATTAACAGAATTAGAACAATTTCAAACAATTTGACACAGCATATACCCTGGGAAAACCCTCCAACTTGAGGGAGAAAAACCCAACAACAATATATCACTTATATATTGAATAATGAACAACAATTTGCTTTACAATGAGGCCCAACACAAGGCCGATCTGTATTGATAATAATGACACTACACTCAAAGAGAATCGAACTTCTTCTTGGATCGATCTGTTGTAGATGAAACTCAACTTCTTGCTTATGCGAGCTTGAACTATAATGAATATGAATCATAAATAAGTGAGAGAGCAGCGCCTATATATACAACATAAGAATGACTTCTCCCAAGGATGCGTCTCTACACAAGAGGTCAGCCTCTTCATGTAAAGGTGTGATTCTTTCTCCAACAAAGTCGGCCTCTTAACAAAACAATGTGTCTCTTGAAAGGTGGCGATCATACACTTTATGATGTCAGCCTTATTATTATTAATAAATATAAAATACAAATGCAAATGAAGGTGTCTCTTTATTAAATCGTCTCCAATAAATGAATAGCCAACGGCTATATTAATTTATTGCTTATTAATAAATCACCGCTGGAAGTATGAGGCCCACGGCTATAACATCAACACTCCCTCTTAGCTAGGGAGGAATACTTCCAAATATCCAAGTCATGGAGTCTCTCAACATGACATCCACAATGGCTACACCCATTTGTGGAAAGGAGCTCATCACGGAGTTACTCAACGTGATGTCCACCATGGCTACTCCCATGTGTGGAAATGAACATGTGTACAAGTGCCTATCACGGAGTCACTCAATGTGATGTCGTCATGGAGTCTCTCAACATGACGTCCACCATGGCTACTCCCAGAGGGTGGATAAACACAAGTATAAGGAAATCATCACGGAGTCTCTCAACGTGATGTTGTCATGGAGTCTCTCAACATGACATCCACCATGGCTACTCCCAAAGGGTGGAACAAGGGATTTCACCTCAAATTTCTCTATCACAAAGAAAGATGCATTAACAAGGGCCTTCACCTCAAATTTCTCTGTCACAGAGAAAGATGCATTAACAACGGCTTTCACCTCAAATTTCTCTGTCACAGAGAAAGATGCATTAAAGCAAATCACAAGAGATCACTAATGTTGAGTCTCCCTCTTAGCAAGGGCTTCATTCTCCACAACTCCAAGCTTGTCTCGAAAATGCACAAACTTCACTCTGGAGAGAGGCTTGGTGAGAATATCAATCATCTGCTCATCAGTGCAAATATATCTCAACTGAATAGCTTTCCTCAATACCATATCTTTGATGTAGTGGTATTCTATCTCAACATGTTTTGTTCTGTCATGAAATACTGGATTGACAGAAAGCTTCAAACAGCTTTGATTATCACAATGAATAACAGTCGGCTCCAATGATTGTCCAAACAATCCTACAAGGAGCTTCCAAAGCCACACTGCTTCTCGAGCTGCTACACATGCTGCAATGTATTTTGCCTCTGCAGTGCTTAGTGCCATTAAAGACTGCTTCTTGCTACACCAAGAAATCACCGCAGACCCCAAGCTAAACCAACATCCAGAGGTGCTCTTCCGATCAACTACACTCCCTGCCCAATCAGAATCAGAATAACCTTGCAACTTTAGATCTACACTGGAAGTATATCTCAAGCCATATCCAACTGTGCCACGCAAGTATCACAAGATATGCTTAGCTGCAACTAGGTGTATTTGCCTTGGTTCACACATGAACTGATTGAGTGCACTCACTGCATAACAAATATCTAGTCTAGTATTGACTAGATACATCAACGATCCAATCAACTACCTGTACATAGTAGGATCTACCATATCTGAACTGACTGCAGCCTCACTTAACTTCTTCAAATTAGTTTCCATCGCTGTAGACATAGATTTGCAATCCATCATCCCAAATCTCTTCAAGATGTCTATGGTATATTTCTCTTGACTCAGAATAATCTCGTTGGGTCTCTGCCTTACTTCCAACCCTAGAAAGTAATGCATATATCCAAGATCCTTCGTCTCAAATTCAGAAGCTAACTCCTTGCATTTGATAATGAGATATTCTGCTCCAGTAAGAAATAGATCATCAACATAAAGAACCAAGATTAATGCCTCACCATCAACTACCTTGAAGTAAAGATTTAAATCAGCATCATTCTTGGAGAAGCCCAAGCTCATCAGGTATCAATCAATCCTCTCATACCAAGCACAAGGAGCCTGCTTAAGGCCATACAAAGCCTTCTTCAATTTACAAACACGAGACTCCTTCCCATGAATCTCAAAGCCATCAGGTTGCTCAATGTATACTTCTTCTTCGATTACACCATTAAGAAATGTTGTCTCCACGTCCATCTGATGTAACTTCCATCCCTTAGCTGCTACAATAGCAATGATAGTCTTGATGGATGTATAACGAGCAACCGGAGCAAAAGTTTCTTCATAATCTATTCCCTTTTTCTAAGAGAATCCTCTAGCCACAAATCTAGCTTTGTACTTCTCAATGCTTCCATCAACCGCATGCTTGATCTTGAAGAGCCATTTAGAAGATACAACAGATTTCCCTTCAAGTCTTGGAAAAATATCCCAAACATCATTCTTGATAATGGATTGATATTCTTCGACCATTGCATCTCTCCATACTTGCTGACTTGATGCTTCCTCAACACTGGAAGGCTCAAACTCAATGATATGACTCATTAATGCAACATAGCCTAGAAACTTCTATGGTCTTTTGCTTTCTCTGAATGTGCCTCTAGGAGCTACAAACTTTTCTGCCTCCTACACAGTTTGCTTAGCCCATAGACGTCTCTTTCGACCTATGACAATATCTCTTGGCCCATCAGTTGGTTCCAAAGGCTCAACTGGATCAATATCCTCTTCTAGTTCAGTAGACTCCTTTTGAATCTCAGGAGTATGCTCAATGTCCATGTCCTGAGGAGTCTCCTAGTCTTCATTATCTATCTCCATGTATCAACCTTTAGATCCTTTGAACGCAACATCTTCTTCAAAAGTGACATCCCTGCTGATCTCTATCTATTTCTGACCTGGAATGTAAATCCTGTAGGCTTTTGAAGATTCACTGTAACCCACAAATATTCCTTTCTTGCCAGATGATTCTAACTTAGATCTCTTATCCTTAGGAACATAGATATAAACAGGACAACCAAAGATTCTCAAGTGACTAACCTCAGGTTTCAAACCTGCGAAGGCTTCTTTAGGAGTCATATTCTCCAAAATACGATGTGAGCTCCGATTCTGAACATACACTGCAGTTCTAGATGCTTCTGCCCAAAGGAAGGTTTGCAAATCTTGATCATGGATCATAGCTTTAGCTGCCTCAACTATGGATCTATTCTTCCTTTCTACAACTCCGTTTTGTTGTGGATTGTAAGGAATGCAAAACTCCCTCTTAATCCCTGCTTCGATACAAAAGTTACGGAAGCCTCCAAAGGTGTATTCTCCTCCATTGTCAAATCTCAGAACTTTGATTCTCTTTCTGGACAAATTCTCTACTTGAGCCTTAAATTCTTTGAATTTCTCAAGTACTTCATCAAATTCCCTAGTCTTTAAGAAATAAATCCAAGTCTTTCTAGAGTAGTCATCAATGAAAATTATATAATACCAAAAACCACTCAAAGATGCAAAAGACATTGGACCACACAAATCAGAATGAACAAGATCTAGAATACATTTTGATCTATTTTCACTACTATGAAAAGGACCTTTAGTATTCTTACCCAATGCGCATCCTCTGCAAGTACCATCATGCTCCTGACTGAGTTTCGGAAGGCCAGTAACCATCTTCTCCATGGATGGAAGAGCTCTGAAATGAAGGTAAGCAAATCTTCTATGCCAAAGCTCGCTTGAACTGGTGGAATCATGCAACAATGCTTGCATTGGACGAATGGAAAGTCTATAAAGACTTTCTTGCCGAACACCAATCACACGAGTTGTGTTGATGCTAGAGGTCTTTGGCCAAGCAAGAACTTTTCCCTCAGAAAATGCAACTTGATATCCTTTGTCCTCCAAAGCTGAAATTGATACAAGGTTCCTCTTGATACTTGGTACGAACAGAACATCACTCAAATGAAGAGAGATGTTGGAATCTAGGTGAAGCGAGGAGGCTCATGCACCCTTCACTGAATACCAAGCATCATCTCCGATTATTACTTGAATGTTGGTTTCTCTCTCCACCAAATTTGAAAGATACTCTCTAAATCTGGTAATGTGTCGAGAAGCGCCACTAACAATCAACCATGTGCTGCTACCGGTCCGAACATTACTTGATAGGGAAAAGATAAATAGAAATCCACTTGAATTATCTCTTGAATCCTTCTGAGGAGAGACATCGTCCATATCTGCGGTAGAAGCATGCTGCTTTGGCCTTGTTGCACAATCTCTAGCATAGTGACCAAACTTGTCACATCTGAAGCACTCTATATGGGAGAGATCCTTCTTCTTCTTTGATTCAGGAGCAGCATCAGATTTCCTATCTCCATTCCTCTTGAAGTTACCTTTTCTCCCTTCTGTCCCTTTCTTATTTGAAGTTTGAGCAGCAAGAACATGATTGTCTTCATTGTGAGAACTTCGTCCATTACCCCTTGCTGCTAACCTTGATTCCTCTTGAATGCAATCTGCCCTAAGACGATCAAACTTAGGTAGCTTACATCTTCCCCTTATACTTTCGATAAAAGGCTCCCAAGATTGAGGAAGACCATTAAGCGCCAACATGACTAAGTCTCAATCATCAATTATATCTCCAATGGCATAGAGTTGATCCTTCAACTTAGTGATCTTCATATAGAAGGAGATGATTGAATCTCCTTTCGCTATCTTGATGTGATGTAGTTGTTGCCTCAATGCAAGAGCTCGGTTGGTGTTATTGATCTCATACAATCCCTCCAAAGTCTTGAACATCTCTCTAGCTGTCTTCAACTTGGAGATAATAGGCACAAGGTGATCCTTCACAGAATCAATCAATATCTTCTTGGCCTTTGTCCCATTCTTCCTCCATTGTGTCTTCTCATTCTCATCGGAAGGCTCAGGTAATTCGCTCTCCACTAACTCAAGAATTTCATTTTCTTCCAATGCAATAAGAACTCTAAACTTCCAAGAGGTGAAGTTAGAGGCACCTTCGAGTCTATCTTCAACCTTGAAACCGTTCACCATTTTCGAAGATAAGATAGCCACACTAAAATGAGAATATGAGAGGAAGATCACACTACTTATAGAAATCTGATCACGATCTTGCTTAAACCCGCTCTGATACCATGTTAGTTTTATGATTAGAAATTAAATAAGCAGAATTAGAACAATTTCAAACAATTTTACACAGCATATACCCTGGGAAAACCCTCCAACTTGAGGGAGAAAAACCAAGCAACAATATATCACTTATTTATTGAATAATGAACAGCAATTCCCTTTACAATGAGGCCCAACACAAGGCCGATCTATAGTGATAATAATGACACTACACACAAAGAGAATTGAACTTCTTGGATCAATTTCTTGTAGATGAAACTCAACTTCTTGCTTATGCGAACTTGAACTATAATGAATATGAATCATAAATGAGTGAGTGAGCAGCGCCTATATATACAACATAAGCATGACTTCTCCCAAGAGATGCGTCTCTACACAAGAGGTCGGCCTCTTCATGTAAAGGTGTGATTCTTTCTCCAAGAAAGTCGGCCTCTTAACAAAACAATGTGTCTATTGAAAGGTAGCGATCATACACTTTATGATGTTAGCCTTATTATTATTAATAATATATAAATTACAAATGCAAATGAAGGCATCTCTTTATTAAATCGTCTCCAATAAATGAATAACCAACGGCTATATTAATTTATTGCTTATTAATAAATCGCCGCTAGAGGTATGAGGCCCATGGCTATAACATCAACACGTAACACATGAAGCATACACATAAATACACCCATACACGAAGTATACATATAAACAGGTGTAAGACACAAAGCATACACATAAATACACATAATACAATAAGTATATATGTAAATACACATAATACACAGTATATATGTGAAAGATATACACATATAGAAATGCACTATTGGCCTACTTAAGAAGAGAGCTCAATAGTTAATCCTAGTTGAATGGTGGTTAAAGTCGGTTTGTCCCATAGGTTGGAGGGATTAAGGCTCTAATACGAATTGTAATGTCCCCTACTTGGTGTATGCCTGAGTTCGCCTTCAGGGACAATTGCACACAATAAAATTGTTTTACAAATAATATTCCATAGTAAATTATGTAATAAATATTGAGCTTTTAAGAATAAATGAACTATTAGCATTTGTGAAATAATGAATAACAACTTAACTTGAATCTAATCTATAGACTCCTTTCCAATAACCAATCATGGTAGGGATGGGTGAGAACGCATGGTAGGGCGCCAGAAAAGGAACATCCAACCAAGACAATTCCTTTCCATCTTATGAACATCCACCAAGACAATCCCTCTAGGAAAATCCAACCAAGACAATTCCTCTAGGGACATCCACCAAGACAGTTCCTTTAGGAACATCCACCAAGACAATCCCTAAATTGCCTTTTCCAATCATTCTTCCTTCCCAATCTTAAACATAATTGCTTTGTGTAAAACAAAAGAATAAGAATCTATTATCCATATTCATATTAAAGAATCACAATTACTTATAAGGCTCAATAATTGTTGCAAGCATCATAATTGCATAATTGTATATATATATATATATATGAACTTGTCTGTGTAAAGACCCTTGCCAAATCTGATCTTTATTTTCTATTTTTGATGCTTGGGAATTTTGTCAAACAATTGTCTTGCAAACTTCTTTTACCTGGTAAACTATTTCTCTTTTGGTTTTTCCACATATAATGATATGATATGCATGAATTTGACTCAAACTAACTTATACCAATGATTGCAATTGAAAGAGATATGCAAATGCAAAGTATCTTTTTGATTTTTCAATACATAGACATGACTGTAATGAAATGCAATTACACTAAATGAATAGTTACAGCTAGAGACATTTTGACAAACATATGTCATGCAATCCCAACTCCAAAATAATATTGTAGTTATAAAACTGAGAACTGATTAAAATAATTGCCAATGAACTCTCAACTGAACGCCCACAAAAGAGACGATTTACAATGCCAAAATGTAGATAAAATGCAGTCCTATCTAGCAGCGATGAAATATGATGTAGATGCAATTACGGAGAGGTTGTAGTGACAACGATCTATAAGTTATCTAAATGCAAATTTATGCAATGAGAGAGGAACCTGTTTGTCGCGCTGAGAATGCAGTGATAGAAAACGTAGCCATGATTTTATCTCTACAAATTGACTCAGCCCAGCAAAGTCGTCCCTATCCAAATGTCTCCAAAATCAATCAATTCTTGATGCCACTTGCAGCGCCACTTCTCCTTGACTGTCCACAAATTTTCAACAACAGAAATCGATCTTAAATGATGAGGATCGAATAATTTCAATGCCAATTTTGCTACACCGGACTATCTAGAATAAATGCAATTTGTTCCCCACAATGAAATTCGCCCTTCAAAGAAGAAATTCGATATGCTCTAAACTGAAATGATTCTCCACAAAATCGAACTGCACAATGACTCAAATAAGCTTCAAGAAATTCCTCAATGCTACCTTAACAAAATTGAACTCCCTTGCTCCTTCAAAATTTGATCAATGACCATTAAATTTTGTTGTAATCGAACCAATAGGAAATAAACTTCCTCCACAACAGAAATAATGATTCAACAATAAATCTGCTGTCACAACTATGCAAACTCCACGATAAAATGCAATAATAAGCCAACTATTGCATTCAATCAACTCTTTATTCAAAAGTGCAATAATACATCAGCTATTGCACCAATTCAAACTCTTGCAATGAAGCACCTGTAGAAACCCTAAATAGATTCCTCCACAATCTCCAACTAGGGTTGATCTTTCACAACCGAACCTGGTATCCTAGAGTCCTCAAACCCTCAGACAAGCAAGCATTCGAACTTTTACCAATCTGGTATGAAAAGTATATCCAAGACCTGCTCAAATACCAAGCCCACAACTCCTTATAAAGATTTCTCAATGACTTCCAAGAAGCTTCTAGAAATATTATTATTTTATTCCCAAAGTGAGCTGTAAGAGACCAGGTGTCTCTCAACCCGATCACTGGCCAATAATACTGAGGTTTTTTGTTTGTTTTCTGTATTTTGATTTTTTTGTAGGTTTTTGCCATAAAAGAGAAATTGCAATTTTGCTCTAAAATACTACAAAATTCATAATAAATTCATTGACGGTAAATAATGCATTAAAAATACTATTCAGATGAAGGCGCATATATTTATTGATCCTCTGAACTCATACAACGGATAAAATCGAACATATAAGGAAAAGGCAACATTTTTATTCAAGAGGAACCTAATTGCTTGCAGCCACCATTTTTGAAGAACAGGTACAGCCAGCCTCTGATCTACAAATCTCCCACCTCGAAATACGTGCCAAGCCTCTAGAATCCTTAGGCGTCCAATATGGAAGAACCCAAAGGCTAGAATCTTAGACGTTTTTAGCTGAGGAGAAAGTATGCCCTTGCTGCAACAAGTACGGCCTCTAGCAGCAATAAAGAAGGTATGGCTGGTGAAAAGAGAGATCCAACAACTGGTAAAGATCTCCAGTCAAGTCGCCTCTGACGTCTGGAGAATAATCTCTTCTGAAAAACTTATTCTGGAACTACCACAGTAAGCACAAATGCAACCTCTGAATGAAGTCACTTTGAAGACAATCTTCAACTGGTATTGCACAATCTCAGTATGTCAGATCTTGAAGAGGGAACGTTCTTCAAAACCCGTTGATCTACAGAAACCCTAGTTTCTCAAAACCCAATGCTCCGAGAGAAAAAAAGACAAATTAGAATAATCAACATAAGAGTTCGATTTGCCTTCAGTTGAATATATAAGCTCTCTTAAGAATTCCACCCCCTTTACAAAAATCACTTAAAATGCATTCAATAATATAAATTCGCCTCTTTTTGACTTAGGCAATAATATTAAAATAATGGCATCCCTTTTTAATGAATAAATAATTATTCATTATAATAATAATTCTCCTTTATTATAAAGTATTAAATACTTTATAAAATGCCATTAATAATTAATATTTTAATATATCATTAAAGTGACTTTATAACATAAAGTCAAAATAATAATCATTTAATAATCATTAAATGCTCCATTATTTTCCATCTGCTCATCAAACTGACAAACTGGGTCGAAATTGAGCTGACCAACTAAATCAAGTGCCCTACTAAAAATACCAACTCCTGCCTGCCTGACTTACTATAAATAGTAAGTACCTCTAAATCACTCTGTGAGTGTCTGCAGAAGCCCAAACCTGAATCAACTGCTGGAGTGATGTTCCCAACGTTGGATAACTGCCTCAAGTGATCCTCTAAACACTTCTGCCAGTCTACGAGGATCTGAATAATAGACTAACCATTAACACAACTGCACTGCCTAGGAAAGGGACATTACAGTTGATGATATATTATTTTATTTTAGTCACTTTTATTAAATTAATTAAATATAAAGCTATCTTTATGATTTGGAATTATTGAGATAACTTTACAAATAACTAATTTAATCATTATTCCCTTATTTCTCCTTTAGACTTTGGGAATAATAAAGGCTAAATAATCTCCAAGGTGGCTACTGAGAAAGGGGCATTACATTCCTCCCTTCCCGAAATTGTTTGTCTCCAAGCAATTGCAAACTGGAATGTTGTAGAATCTGCTCTCTTTCCCATGTGGCATCCTCTGCTGGCACATCTCTCCATCTCACCAAATACTCCTCAACCACCCTGTTCCTCAATCTCTTCTCTCGAGTATCAATTATCTCCTCAGGAATTAGGACCAAAGTTCCCTCCTCATCCAACTGTGGCAGCTCCGATGAAGAAGTAACCCGTTGTCCAGGTGCCTTCTTGAGGCACGTAACATGAAATACATTATGAATCTTGTTGCTCTCTAGCAACTCCAACTCATAAGCTACCTCCCCAACACGCTTGATAATCTTGTAGGGTCCATAAAATCGAGGCTTGAGTTTTCCCGCAATGCTCTTCTTCAAAGAAGACTACCTATAAGGCTACAAACGAAGGTAGACCAAGTCTCCAATCCCAAAACTGTGCTCAACCCTATGCCTATCAGCGTATGTCTTCAACTGATTCTATGCCACCTGCAAACTATCCTGGAGTGCCCGCACGATGTCCTGATTCTCCTGAATCCAATACTTAGACTTAGGAGCTCTACAATCCCCAAAAGCCAAGTCCACAAATGAGGTCAACTCAGTACCTGCCCATCTGAATAACCCCTACCAAAAGGCACTTACAAACCTACTGTCCTTGTCACTGACTAAGAACCTCGGTAGCCCATGCAACCTGATGATCTCTCTGAAAAACAACTTTGCCACCCAAGAATTGCGGTGATGAACCTCAGGCATCCATACTATCCATCAGTAAACTTCACCTGGATCCCATGAACAAACTGGAAGTCCTTCAAACTCAACACCAACTAACTTCCATTGTGCCAGTCTAATAACCCCTAGAAACCAATTGAACCAAATCTCAAACTCTTGCTTCTGGAAGCAACCGACTGGAGAGAACAAAGTAAGAAACTTGCAAAACTTGGACCCATCATTTGAAGTCGCAAATATACTGTACCAGAGTGAACCCGGACACCTCTTATTCAACCCATCTCTCTATGCCCTAAAGGACATAAGCAAATCCTGTGTATGTGGGCTAAAAGAAAACTGATAAGCACACCTCATCATGCAATCGAGGTGAAACTCCCTTGTCTATGCCAATGGAAAACCAGAGTAGTCATGTGTACTCCACCCTACACTACCATCGTCAAAAAAAGACTCACAACTCATAACAAGATGAGTTGGACTTGCAGCAACATCATCATTATGATGAAAAGGGAAACCAACCATCTGATATAAACTCTCAATAACAAAAGATGTACTCAATAATTGTTTGCAACAACAGCAAATATCTGCAATAAGTTTTCTTCTTTGTTCATTCAAAATCTCTTCGAAATTCAAAATTTACATAACATAAATAAGACTAAATGGTTGTGCAGCCATATGAGCTGATGAAAATCATTAAAAATCTGAAATATGACTGATACAAAACAGCAAGGATCAATCCCAAATTGATCTCCTTCAATCCAGCTTCTTACACAAGATTCTAGCTCCTTGAACCTGCATTCATCATTAGAAATCACTGCTGCAAACAAACCATAAAATAATGAATCTTCTTGCTGCTATAGCAGACCTTCAAACCTACAACAAAAATGTCTTCTTGGTCTCTTTCAACCTTCTTTCAGCTGAAGCTCTCAAGCTCCCTTCACATAGACTTCACTAGCTCACTCTCTCCAAATATAGAGCTCACTAGCTCCCTAAACCATGAGCTTCCATGCAAATAGAAATTTGCAACAATGGAGTCTTTGAATGCTCTTTTCAATTCGACAACATCTCCCCATCTCACCTACAAAACTCCCAAAGCCACCTTCCCAAATGACAAGGCTTGAATATATAGATTTCTAATTAAGGAAAACCACTATGGTTTTTGTCATGTCCCCTTCTGAGTGACATCTCTCGGAGCACAGGATTAGCCTATCATACGACCCTCGTAGGCTGATAGACTGAATAGAGGGTCACGTTGGAGCTTGGCTCAGCTTCAGTTGGCAGAGTTTGATCAGTTGGCTTTCATTTGGGCTCGATCGGACACTTTTTGCATAAGTTGCTATTTTTAGCAGTTTTTGGCAGTCAAAGTGGGACCCCTGCTATTTTTAGCAGTATGGATGAATTAGGTTCAGAATCACTTCTTCAGTCGACCATCATCAGAAGGGGGCCAGTAGGTGATTTAATTTATAATAAAATATTTGAGCTGAGACTATTGAACAATTAAAATGAAAAGTTCAAAATATTTTAATGATTCCCTATTATGGTGGAAATCGCACTTTTGAAGGTTATAGTGCATTTGCCTTGGGATTCGAGCCATTATGCATATTGAGTTATTGAAAATTGATCAAGTTTGGTCTGAGCAAGAAGCTTTAGGGTTTCAGTCTCGAATTCATTAGGGAACGAGTCATCATGCATATTGAGTTATTGAAAATTGATCAAGTTTGGTCTGAGCAAGAAGCTTTAGGGTTTCACTCTCGAATTCATTGGGGAACGAGCCATCTCCATTGAAAGCAGTTCAGAGGGTGTGAAATAACATATGATTTATTGCCTGCACAGAGGTTTCTTCATTCAGAGGAGATCATAGAGCTTCACAGGTTATTCTTTTACAGATTTTTGATTCAGGGTTTCATTCAGAAGACAAACATTCTTCAAGGCGCATCATTCCAGAGGGTTTGGACACTGTTTTCAAGAAGCCGTACAAGTGTACTTGTTGGTTCTGGCAGGGCCGTACCTTGCTGCAGGCCGTACTTCCTTCTTTTGAGCCGTACCTTTGCCTTGAGGAGAAACGCCTTTCATTCAGGCCAAATAGCAACTTCATTGGAGGTGCCTAAGCATCTGTGTCATATCCAGAGCACCAGACGGAGGGAGAAGAAGTTAATCAATGCAGCCGTACCAGATCTGATCATTTCCAGTTTGCTGCAATCTCCAGGTTTTCAAATAAAAATCATTGCTTTTTATATTGCATGTAATCGAATCTTCATTGTAACCCTTCAAGAAGATTTAATATTAGACAGGCATCTATTTTTGCAATAGAATCTATCATTTCTGGAGATATATTTTTTTATTTGAATTTATTTCCAATTTCTAGCAAAATCGCATTTTACCATATTTATGCAAAAAAACCAAAAACAGTCAAAAAAACCAAACCCCTTCAAAAACATCAGAAAAACAGTCAGATTTGAGAAACAGAGGAAACTAGGGTTTCTACAGTGGTATCAGAGCTAAATCCTGCCATCCTAAGGGTTTAGCAGTCTTATGCAGCCAAAACAGATTGGCTCTCACAGGTATTACACACGCAGACGTGCTCTGATTGAAAGGCAACAGAGTTTGAGCAGGCAGCCAGGAAACATGGCTGACAGGAATGACAGGGCTGACAGAATAGATATACCTAGGACAGAGATCCCACCCAATAACAGAGATAAGGACGATGCAGAGGTTTTGCATGCACTCAGAGATCTTCGTGCAGGTCAACGGCGGTCCGATGATGTACTACAGCAGTTGGCAGTAGCACTTCAGAGATTGGGTACTCCTAGGAGACCGTCACCACATCGTGACGATGAGAGGAGTGAAGCAGGGTCTCGCAGGGCACCAAGGACAGCCTCGCGGACAGCAGACAGGCCTACCAGGCCTACATTTGTGAGACAGGAGGCCGAGGAGGTCTTGGCAGGTGAGGAGCATGAGGAGTTGTTCGCTGATACGCTTATGGCAGCGAACGAGGAGTGGGAGTTGGTACCACCGGAGGTCAGAGAGCGGATCACTTTTGACCGTTTTATTACTCAGAGGCGAGAGCATCACAGAGGTCGACAGGATTGGAGACCCAGGTACCAGAACAATGACCTAAAACATGCAACCAACAGGGTTCATCTGGCGATGTTCGATGGTAGTGGTAAAGTGACAGCTCAGGCTTGGATTAGTAAGCTGGACACTTTTCTTACATTGTGTCCAATGGCGGAGAGGGATGCAATCAGATATGCGACACTACATCTGGAGGGAGTAGCCTATGACTGGTGGCACCACAGTATGGTGACGTTACAGCATGACAGGGTCATGTCATACCAGGAGTTTATGGACAGATTGGTTGAGCGTTTTGACAGGAAGGATCTTGAATCCTACTTCAGAGATTTGGCTCAGTTGAGACAGAGCGGCAGTTTGGAGTCCTATATTGGTGACTTTCAGAAGTTATCAGTCATGGTTCCGAACATATCAGAGAGACGTTTGGTAGTGCTTTTCATGGAGGGGCTGATAGAGCCATTGCGAGGTTGGATCAAAGCCTTTGATCCTCCTTCGTTACAGGAAGCAATGAAAAAAGCACGAAGTATGGAGTTGGCAGCACCATCTAGTAGATTCAACTCCAGGAATAATTCATCTTTCAGGGACAGTAAGGGTTTTAACAGAAACAGAGAGAAATCTGATTTTAACAAAGACAAAGCAGATTTTTAAAACGATTCAAAAGGTAAATCAGCAGCTCCACCTTTGGATCGTGAGGCCCTTAATGACCTACGCAGGAAGAAGCTTTGCTTCTACTGCAAAGGTCCCTATGACGCCAATCACGATTGTCCTCTAAGACCTAAGGGCAAGGCAAATCGAGTGATGTGGGCGTACTATGAGGATTCGGAATCAGAAAATTCCAAACAGCAGGAGTGTTCTGAGGATTCAAAGCCAAAGGCTTCAGAGCCTAGAGCAGAGATAGGGCCAGAGCTTCAGTTACAGGAGGCACGCTTATCTAGCGTACAGCAGGAGGGCTCTTTCAGGATTCGTGGTGTGTTAGCAACACACAACTTTATAGATGCTAGATTCGTTGAGAAACGCGGATTCATCACTGAGGAGTTTTAGGGCATTAGGGTCAAGGTGGCCGATGGATACACTTTGAGATGTGAACGCATGATAAAGGATCTCCCTTTACGCTTGAACAATTATGAGTTCAAGGTAGATTACTATGTTGTTAATATGGGGGATATTGATTTGGTCTTGGGAATGAAGTGGCTTCATTCGTTAGAGGAAATTACTCTTCGTCTCAAAGACATGGAGATCCGTTTTGATGTTGACGAGAAGACTCACATACTAAAAGCAATACAGGACAGCGACATCAAAACAATTTCTTTTCGTCGGATGGAGAGGCTCATGCGTCACGACATGGTAGAGTGGGCTGCCGAGTGCACTTTAGCACCTATACAAGAGGGACAGCAAAAGACAGAATATCATCCGGACATTCAGCAGTTGAGAGTCAAGCATGATAAGGTGTTCAGTGATATTCCACCGGGTAGACCTCCGGACAGGGGCATAGAGCACATTATTGAGCTCGAGGAGGGCGCTAAGCCCGTTATGATAACTCCTTACAGGCATCCTAAAAGATTGAAGGATGAGATAGAGAAGACAATAAAGGAGTTACTTGCTATGGGTCACATTCGGCCTAGCAACTCACCATTCGCTTCTTCGGTTGTTTTGGTAAAGAAGAAGGATGGAACATTGCGCATGTGTATTGATTATAGAGTCCTAAATAAGAGGACAATCAAAAACAGGTATCCGATACCACGGATTGACGAGCTTATTGATGAGATCCATGGTGCCTGTTATTTTACCAAGATTGATTTGCAGTCAGGGTATCATCAGATCAGGGTCCGTGAGCAGGACATAGAGAAGACCGCCTTCCGATGTCATTGTGGGCATTTCGAGTTCATAGTGATGCCATTTGGGCTCACTAATGCGCCAGCTACTTTTCAGTCTACGATGAACAGGGTTTTTCATTCACAGCTGAGGAGATTTGTGTTGGTCTTCTTCGATGACATCCTTATATACAGCAGGACTTGGCAGGAGCATCTAACTCACCTGGAGACCATGTTGAGTATCCTTGAGAGGGAGTCCTTGTACACCAAGAAATCCAAGTGTGACTTGGGAATGACCGAATTGCTATATCTAGGTCATATTATCAGTGCAGATGGAGTGCGTATGGATCCTGAAAAGATCCGCGCCATTATTGACTAGCCTACACCGGCAAACCTGACACAGTTGAGAGGGTTTCTCGGTTTATGTGGGTTCTACTGCAGATTCGTGAATGGTTATTCACGACATGCAGCCCCGATGACAGATTTAGTGAAGAAGGGGGCATTTGTTTGGACTTCTGAGGCACAGGAGTGTTTTATGAAGTTTAAGGAGTTGATGACCACATGCCCTGTTTTGGCACTACCCGACTTTACGAAGCCTTTTGAGCTTCAGTGTGATGCATCAGGTGAGGGCATTGGTGCGGTGCTTATGCAGAACAAGCACCCGATTCTGTACGAGAGCCGAAAACTCAGAGGACCCGAGAGACTCTATAGCATTTATGATAAGGAGATGCTCGCTATCATGCATGCCTTAGCGAAATTTCGACAATATCTTGTTGGCAGCAAATTTTGCATTAAAACTGATCATAACAGTTTGAGACACTTTTTGGGACAGCGAGATCTCAATGATAGATAGTAGAAGTGGGTCAGTAAGTTGCAGGCTTATGACTTTGATATCTCGTATATCAAAGGTACACAGAACGTAGTGGCTGATGCACTTTCACGTAGACCATATTTGAGCGCTATGGTTCACATTTCAGAGGACTGGAGGCATATGATAGTGGCAGAGTATGCCAAGGATACTTGGGCCTCCAGCATCGTTGAGGGATCGACAGTTGATACCAAGTAAACACTTGTGAATGACTTGATCATTTACAAGAATAGGATATATTTGATCCCCGGGTCAGAGGTGAAGAACATCATCATGCGGGCTTTTCATGATGTACCAACTGCAGGACATCCCGGGTACTTCAAGACCTACAGACAGATTCGGGAGAGATTCACCTAGAGAGGACTCAAGGCAGATGTTCTTCAATACGTGCGTGAGTGCCCTGTTTGTCAGCAGAACAAACAGAACACGTACCCGGCAGGTTTATTGCAGCCACTTCCAATTCCTGACAGGAAGTGGGAATGCCTGTCGATGGACTTTATCACGGGCTTGCCTAAAGCCCAAGGGCGAGATTGCATTTATGTAGTTGTGGATCGGCTTACGAAGTATGCCCACTTCTTTCCGATCACCACAACCTACACAGCTACACAGGTAGCAGAGGTATTCTTTCGTGAGGTGTTCAGACTACATGGATTACCTCGGAGCATTGTGAGCGACAGAGATAGTCGGTTCTTGAGTCACTTCTGGCAGGAGGTATTCAGACTTTGTGGGACCGAGCTTACACCGAGCACCAGTTACCATCCCGCGAGACGGATAGGCGGAGATAGTGAATAAGTGGAAGGATACCTCAGGAACTATATTGCAGGGCAGCGGAAGGCGTGGGTCAAATGGATACATTTGTGTGAGTATTGTTACAACTCGACATTCCATATGACCATTCAGATGTCACCTTTCATGGCGTTGTACGGGTATGAGGCGCCGAGTTTTCTGGATTTGCTACTGAGCGACAGTAGAGTGTCGAGTGCAGGAGGTTGGTTGCAGGAGAGTCAGGATACTATGAGGGCTCTCAAGGAAAATATAGCCAAGGCACAAAATCAGCAGAAGCAGTATGTGGATCAGAAGAGGACGGAGAGACATTTGAGGTGGGTGACATGGTCTACCCTATGCCGCACCCTGTCACACCACTCTTAGGAAGAGTGGGTCGAGAAGCTTTGCCACGGCATACGGTCCTTTCCGTGATCCCGAGGAGAGTTGGCGAGGTGGCTTTTACGAAGCTTGAGTCAGCAGAGCTGTGGTACACACGTATTTTCATGTATCAATGCTCGCAGGCTGGGCGCTGGGACACCGCGGTGGTACCATCTCAGCTTCTTACCCTTGTGACTCCATGAGGAAAGTTGATTCTAGTACCGAGTCTAACTCGAGCGTTTATATATCGCCATGAGGAGGACTATCAGGGAATATCTAGTGAAAT
This sequence comes from Sequoia sempervirens, assembly GCA_007258455.2. Classification (NCBI taxonomy): domain Eukaryota; kingdom Viridiplantae; phylum Streptophyta; class Pinopsida; order Cupressales; family Cupressaceae; genus Sequoia; species Sequoia sempervirens. The sequence goes on along the minus strand of VDFB02059568.1, from coordinate 45,905 downwards.
GGAGAGATTTGCCTGTTGAGGATGCTACTTGGGAGAGCGAGGATATTCTGCAGCATCCAGCATTGAGATTGCATGAGGACAAGCAATTTCAGGAGGGGCGGACTGTCATGTCCCCTTCTGAGTGACATCTCTCGGAGCACAGGATTAGCCTATCATACGACCCTCGTAGGCTGATAGACTGAATAGAGGGTCACGTTGGAGCTTGGCTCAGCTTCAGTTGGCAGAGTTTGATCAGTTGGCTTTCATTTGGGCTCGATCGGACACTTTTTGCATAAGTTGCTATTTTTAGCAGTTTTTGGCAGTCAGAGTGGGACCCCTGCTATTTTTAGCAGTATGGATGAATTAGGTTCAGAATCACTTCTTCAGTCGACAGCTTCAGACAGCTCGAGCATTGGGTTAATATTGAAGGAGATATTAATATTTAATTGAATTAATTAAATATTAATTATTTGAAGATTATAATATAAAGTTATAATATTTTATTATAACATAAGTGATTTCTGTTAAGGGGGTCGCCCATCATCAGAAGGGGGCCAATGGGTGATTTAATTTATAATAAAATATTTGAGCTGAGACTATTGAACAATTAAAATGAAAAAGTTCAAAATATTTTAATGATTCCCTATTATGGTGGAAATCGCACTTTTGAAGGTTATAGTGCATTTGCCTTGGGATTCGAGCCATTATGCATATTGAGTTATTGAAAATTGATCAAGTTTGGTCTGAGCAAGAAGCTTTAGGGTTTCACTCTCGAATTCATTGGGGAACGAGCCATCTCCATTGAAAGCAGTTCAGAGGGTGTGAAATAACATCTGATTTATTGCCTGCACAGAGGTTTCTTCATTCAGACGAGATCATAGAGCTTCACAGGTTATTCTTTTACAGAGTTTTGATTCAGGGTTTCATTCAGAAGACAAACATTCTTCAAGGCGCATCATTCCAGAGGGTTTGGACATTGTTTTCAAGAAGCCGTACAACTGTACTTGCTGGTTCTGACAAGGCCGTACCTTGCTGCAGGCCGTACTTCCTTCTTTTGAGCCGTACCTTTGCCTTGAGGAGAAACGCCTTTCATTCAGGCCAAATAGCAACTTCATTGGAGGCGCCTAAGCATCTGTGTCATATCCAGAGCACCAGACGGAGGGAGAAGAAGTTAATCAATGCAGCCGTACCAAATCTGATCATTTCTAGTTTGCTGCAATCTCCAGGTTTTCAAATAAAAATCATTGCTTTTTATATTGCACGTAATCGAATCTTCATTGTAACCCTTCCAGAAGATTTAATATTAGACAGGCATCTATTTTTGCAATAGAATCTATCATTTCCAGAGATATATTATTTTATTTGAATTTATTTCCAATTTCTAGCAAAATCGCATTTTACCATATTTATGCAAAAAAACCAAAAACAGTCAAAAAAACCAAACCCCTTCAAAAACATCAGAAAAACAGTCAGATTTGAGAAACAGAGGAAACTAGGGTTTCTACAGTTTTTCCAAAACCACAAAAAAAACCCATCACTTTCTATCCATTACTGCTCCATCATTCATCTATATTTTTTAAAATGGTTATCTAGGTTTTGTGCGCCTCCTCATCTTTCTACAACATTTTGAAATTCTCAATTTCATTACCGTATGAGAAAATTATGGCTGTTTTACTGAGACTGGGTCTCATAATTACGACCCAGACATGCAACATCATGCAAAGCTTGTGCCCAACATGTAAAATACATGTAAGATTCTTTTGCAGCCCATTTTATGACATTTAATGACACATGTACATGCAAACAAGAATTTTTGACCACCTCCAAAAGTGGACACCCAAAAGGCATATTCCCCTCCAAGATGCTTTCATTGTTTTACCAAGACTTATTTCCCATCTAGTTTAAATTTACAATTTCACACCAAGGGAATTTACATTGTTGCAAATTAAAATATTATTCTCCTAACCCCTAAGCCTTTATTAAAAATAAACAAAAATAAAAGAGCAATATTTTTGGTGATGCAAGATTGCTAGTAACCTTAGATGCTCCTACATCACATTACCTTGTTTAGTCTTGTCCACGAGATCTCTATCTGTTGCATAGAAAGAGTTTTCTAATTTGCTTTCAGGAGTAAGAAGAGTACCATCATGAATGCCATTAATCTCCTGAAAACAGGTTGGAACAATACCAAGTTCCAACGTGCAAGACTTAGAGGAAACGATCTTCTTCTGATAAGACTATCTAATGTCAATCTCCAATGTGCCAATGTAGAGCCTAGTGCTCACCTGCAACCAAGACTGATATGTCTACGTCATCAACAGTCCATAACATACCGAGTGGTCTCCTGCAAATGTGAAAGATACCCAACATAGGTGCATGGAAACACATGCCATGTAATGTCCCTTACCTAGCCTTGCTCTTGTATTTGCTTGTTTGCCCTAGAATTCGATTGTTGATTAGGTTTAGGGTTTCTTCTTTCCAAAAGGAATGTGTTTCTCTAATGAAATAATCCTAGATTGAAATCTGTATTCACCAATTTAAAAACATTTCCACATACACATATCTGTTAGCAATAATATCTAGATATCCACAATACATTCATAAACATAAATCAATTAATGAAGACATAAGAGGAGTGCCATAGGTGGATCCGCCCTGAAGCCCTCATGTAAACTCAAGAGGTTGTCCATCACAATCCTTCTTGCCTAGGGGCTTAGTACCTGCATACCCCACTCATGGCAACACCTCAGAAGACACTCGTCCTATCAGGGGAGAGGAACCATAAAGTCCAAGTGGCCTAAGGCCTACCACCTTCTCTTGCCCAATCCCGTATCTTGGGCCTAAGGGGCAGAGACCTAGGTGGAACCCCCATCTTTCTATAACCCAATCCCTAGTCAAGGGCCTAAGGGGCTGCAAAGCCCAATCCCTTGTTAAGGGCCTAAGGGGCTGCAAAGCCCAATCCCTTGTCTAGGGCCTAAGGGGCTGAAAGTGGGGTTTTTAGACAATCCACTTCACCCATGTTCCATCCATCCTAATAGGTTTACAAGCACATAGCAGACAATCTTTAAACAATCAGATATATTTTCCTTCATCCAAGATTTATTTCATGCCTATAATCAAATATATTTTCATTTACCAATGGTTCTTTAAGTTCATCATTTCCTATGATAATTCTCATTATGCTAAGATTAAAGGAGGTCATTATATCAATAATCAAATTAACAATATCTAGTTCTTATATTTAGAATATGCTAAATATTATTGCTAAGTGAATACATCACCTGAACTGTTGTGTCTTCCCATGATTCTTAATTCCTTAGTCGCCTTCCTTCAATCTTACATTTGATTGATCATAAATATTAATCTATCCATTTTTATATTATGATCATAATAACTTATAAGGCTCAATAATTGCTGCAAGCATCATTATTGCAATGATCGTGTATGAATATATAATTATTTCTAATTAATTTTAATCTTCCAATAATTACTTACTATATATATATATATCACTTACTATATCTATATATATATATATATATATATAAAACTTACTTCCCCAAATATATTCTTGACAATAACACTTAATCAAATAAATCTCCCATAGTTTATTTCATTTCCAATCTGCTGCTTTATGCAGATTTCTAATTGATTCCTTTTTTTTTCCTCCCTCTTACATTCAATGTCTTTTTATATCTATATATTCAATTTAAAGGATACATCTTTTCAAGAGAGATGTCCTTATGAAAAGACACACACATTTATTTAAACCTTCATTATTATTTTTAAACCACTTTTATTTATTTATTTATTTTATTTTTTCAAACTGCTGTTTTTATAATTAATCCTTTTTTTTCACTAATAATCGTTGCATTACATCTTCAATATATAAATATTATTTATTAATATTTATTCTTAAACTAGTGGTTTTATATGTATTATAATATTTATGACTATAATTATAATAATATTTTATTAATATTATTTTGTAATATTTTTTTCTTGTGAAATCTCTATTATTATGATATTTATAATGTACTAATATTAATTGTTTCGTTTATTATAATAAATGTATTATAATTATAATATTCTTGATAATAATATTTGCCATTACATTTTTGATATTTATTTATCTAGTTATTTATATTTCACACTAAAATGTGTTTTGTGATTATGATTTATTTATTGATTTGCATTTTCATGTGTTACAATTTTGGGACATGACATGCCAACTTCCGACAAGCTGCTGGTATATATCAGAACAGCACCATACAACCTGTGAATCATGTCCATGATGGAGCAAAAGGTATCTCTACTGTCAAAGGACGATAAGAACTCATCATCGATCCGTCCTCTAACACAAAAGTAGCAATCCCAACTTCTCATATCCATACCAATAGCTGATGTCCTCAAAGTGTACCCTAACAGAACTCTAACCAGCAAAGTACAACAGCCATCAATCAATGAAGTAGGAGATAAAACCCATGAGGATGGTGCTGGGATAATCTGCCCTTATCTCCAAACCATGGATTTTAATCAATCGGAAACTCAATCATATACCTCTCAAGATCAAAAATAATGCATCCATCACCAACTAACTCCTCTTGCCTAGCTAACAGAAGAGGCATTGCCCTTGTATCCTGAGCGTGAATGATAGGAGATCTCATGCTACTTTCTTCATCATATGCCATGTTTGCCTTAGATGACTAACTCTCTGTTGAACATGATGAACATCGAACCAAGTTCAACTATAAGCAGAACTCATCAACATGAATCTCGGATTCCTGAAAGGCTATCCGAGTACTCCTCAACAAATCGCTGGAAACCTTAAGCTCGTGAGAAAGCTTATCAACTTCATCTTCCTTCCTTCTAAAAGCATCTGAATAGATCTCAACGAAATTGAGAAGGTGGTCATGATCTGAAAGGTCTAAATAATTTGACTTCATTGCCCCCATACCTTTTTTGATTACCTGCAAACTATCATGAGAAGGCTCTACTTCAACTCCCTTTCGTCCTCTCTCCAATTGAACCATCCAAAGATGATTCACAATCAGTTCGTGAATTTTATCATGATGAGATAACGCTATCACAATCTTATCTTCGCTCACCTTCAACTGGTTCTCTTACACCCCTTTTGTTTTGAACAAGATTATGGCAATAATAATAAGGTTGTTATGTTAGTTGTAATCAATTACCTATCATGAGAATGTGAAATTGGAAAGAGAATTCTTAATTTATTTTGTATAACTGCAACTATGAATGATTTTGTTATATATATGTGTATGTGTTATGTTTTTTAAGGAAACAGAGTACAGTCTAACCCTATTTCTTTACCAAGTGGATGTAGGAGTGTCAACATCTCGAAGGAAAGGGAAATATCATCAAGGAGAGGCCGCAGTCTATAAAAGAACCAAATAGCCATCAAGTCACGAGTTTCGTGTAAGGTTGCTAATGTGGTAGTCGTAACCTTGTGTTATTATCGCACTAAATTAAATAATTTTAAAAATAAGTAATTAACTTCAACTTGAATAGGGCGAAACATGTCAACATTCCAAAGAGTATCTACGTTCTCCTTTTTAAGGTCTCGTATTTAGTTCCTTAGGCATAGCATGGAGCAAGGAATTTGTTAAAATATTAATAGTCGATATTAATGAAATCTATAAAGTTTTCCAATCATGAGTAATATTGTTCTAACTTGGGATGAAATTGTCGGTGGTAAATCTTTTTCCGTTTGAGATGGTGGAGGCGGTAACTTACCGCCACCTCTGCCACCTTGTCTTTGCAGAAACGTCCAAGAAGGACACATGCGAACGTTTCCTCTTTGTCCCGGTTCGCCTTATAGATATATGAAGTTCGCACTTTGTTCTTTTTCTACACATTCTTCACTCTTCCTTTCTCACTCTGCATTCCATTATTTTCCCCGTCAAGCGATACCATGGTTCTGGCGCTATTTCTTATGTTCGCTACTCTATCCTCAAGTCATTCCATGAACACTTTTACTCCTTAGAATTCTGCCACAGCAACATTCTTCAAGTTAGAGAAGGATCACAATAACAACTGTTGCCATCAATTAGATCGCAGGGAAGGAACACTAGAAGGGCATTCGGAATCCAATCCCGCATTTGCCAGGCACGTTTATTAAGTGTCTTTTCAATTTGTAAAATCATGAATGATGAACATTTCATTGCTTCATATAATAATTTGATATGAATTTGTTAGTTCAATCATTTCCTCTTTATCTTTTCAACCAAGTCTTGGTTACTTGAACATGTATTCGAGATGTCCTGAGACTTATATCATTGTTGCTTAAATTTGTTGGAAAGGCCTCACTCTGTTTTCTAATCCTTGATTCTGGAACAGTTCATTTTCCTCTTCACATGTTTTAAATAGTTGGATTTATTTTAAATTGAAGAGTTCATTTCATCATTGTCCAAAAGACTAATATCACCATCCGAGTCTGGGATTGTTAGCAAAGTCTTTAGCGCTCGGAATAAAATCCTGAATTTAGTAGTGGGCCATTAATTTTATAAACTTGTTCAATCTTGCTTAATGTCTTGTGAGAGAGTCATCCTTGGGTCGCAAACCAAATTGTGCACCCGTTTAAGCATCTGTGTAAGTCTTGAAATCCCTTCTTCTAGAGAATAAGGTGAGAACATATTATTTCTAGAATGTAGAGGAAACGAATTATGATCTGAGCTAGTCAGTATAATCCCAAAAGTCAAGTAAAATTATTTGCCGAGTAAGGGTGAGAGGGCTGATGGCACGAGAAACATGCTCGTTATTATTTAAATCCTTAGCCAAGGTTATGATGCTTAGAATTGTTAAATTCAGTGATCAGATTAACATGCACAGAAAATTAATTCAAATTTGCATAGTACACAGCAGATACCCTAGGAAAACCCTCCTCTTGAGGGAGAAAAACCTAGCCAATAATATCTCTTATATTATTGAAAGAATACAACAATGATTGCCTTTACAAATAGATCAATATGAAGGCTAGCAACAGGCCTCACGAACTGATGTAGATACAGAAAAGTATTGCTATCTTCAAATGGATGAAACTCATATTTCAACACAGTCGAACTGCCTTAGAAGGAATTCGCATATGAATGAAGTGAATAAGTGAAAGCTTGAATGAATGATTCGAATGAGAGCAAGGAGGCAATATAAATACAAACTATAGTGAAAGACGCAACCTTTCACCACCCTTAAGTCAACCTCCAACAAGATCATGACTTTTCAATTAAGAAGTCGTCTTATCTAGAGAATCGTGTCCTTAAGCATAAGCGCTCTTTTCTATGTAACAAATATAAACTAATATTTTCCAAAGGACGTGACTCAAGATAACATTGAACTCAATAATTAAATAGCTGAAGGCTAATCATTTAATTGTTTCTTGTAAATGCGATCAGGCTGGAATATATGACTGTCGCTGACATTGATCATCAACAAGAATAAGTAGTTGCCAGCCATCAAGAATCAGTTATACCCCTGGTCAGGATGGCCATTCTAGTTAGGGAAAACCTATAGTGGATGATCAACCAAGGTAGTATAGATTCTTGACACCAAACTCAGATGGCAAAATGGTAAATGGGATTCCTTTATAGACTGCACCTCACAAAGGGTCAGGTTTCTTCAATCGAAAAAACACGGGAGACCAGTAGGTCTTTCGTTGGGCGGAGAAACCCTTGATGATATTTCCTTTTCCACGAAAGGCTGAGACTTGATTCAAGCTTTCCAACAAAAAGCCTTCAGACAGTACTATCTGTTAACTCTCTCTTCTCTTCAAAATATTATTATCTTATATTGTTTATTTCAAGTGTTGTCAATAAATGGTCAATTCATTTCTTAATTAATGGAACATTTAGTTCATAACTAATTGTAGCTTACAGTTATATAATTTGTTAATAGTTTCGTTTCAGCTGAATTTGAAATCTAGAAGTTAGTTATGAAAGTTAATAGTAGTTATTGTTCACATTATTTATTTTTCCTGTTTGTAAAATATGAAGAAACTTTCATCAATTAAATTAGTTAGTTTACTCTTTAGCTGAAGATGGAAGTTTAGTTACCGTTTTTCAACTGCAATTAACCTGTATGTTACATATGGTATCAGAGCTACCAGGTTCGACACTAAACCTTGGGGCTCATCAAGCAAAACATAGAAAACTGAAATCAACTGTCGGTGTTTCCCAGGATGAGGATGCAAAAAACACCCAGAAGAAGACCCGAGACCCAGTTTCCATCCGATTGTGCAAATACAGGCCTAGATATGATTATTCTTGCTGCTCTTTTCCCTCGGATTCGGAAACAATGGCTGAAGCTCTAAAGAAAGTTCAAAGAGAAAAAAGAATTTGGACTATCACTAGGAAAGAAACTATTAAGTCATCTATCCTTGTTGAAACTAGAAAAAGAAACAGAACCAGATTTGAGAACCTCCTAATTGATAAGATTGAACCCGACATATCTAAGGAAGTTCGTACCCCAACTCTTGGATACAGACTTATTCCATTTTCTGAGTATAGTGATCAAGTGGAAACTATCACATGCAGTGACAGTGACTCCTAATCATTTTTGTATTAGAATCTATCACAAAAAGTGAGCAATTTTGTACTGAATCTATCACAGGAAGTGATAGCAATTTTGTAAACAATTCTGTATTGAATCTATCATAGGAAGTGATAGCAATTTTGTAAACAATTTTGTACTGATCCTGTCACAGCGAGTGATAGCAATTTTGTAAACAATTTTGTTTGCAATCATGTAACATTTGACTTGAATAATAAAAGTCGCAAAATTTTGGTTGTTTATTGGCAATGAAAACTTCTTTTAATTATGTTGAGCAAACTATGGAAATAAAAACTAATTAGAATCACCAAATACATCTCAAGAACTTAATTGGAATGGATAATTCCAGAAATGGTTTTAGAGGAATTCAGGATGACATCAATCCTATGGCAAAGTTAGATCAATTATTGAATTTGATGAGTGAAACTCAGGCCCGACTAGTAAACCTAGAAAGGAAAGTAGAAGAGCAATCTGATGTGAGAGATGGAAGGTCAGAAACTCAGTCCAAAGGAAACCATAGTAGGCAGGAGCATACCCAACAGAGTGATCATCATGAAGATAATTCTAAAACTTTGACTTTGGGAAACAAAAGAAGTCAATTAGCTAATTAACTCTCTAAAGATATCAAAAAGATCAAGCCCCCTAAGTTTGAGGGCTCCGCTTCAGGAGATGCCGCCGAGGCATAGCTGACCGAAATGGAAAAGTACTTTGAGCTAAGGGATTACTCTAATGATTCCAAGGCAACTTGGGCAGCCTATCAATTGTCAGGACAAGCCGCTACTTGGTGCGAAATAAAAGGGCAGAAATGGGTCTTGTAATAACAAAAGTGCCCTGGGAACAGTTTGTGAGAATTTTTCGTCAAAGATGGCTACCACAACTATTATACGATCAAAAGCTATTGTACTTTAAAAATCTTAGACAAGGATCATTAACTGTTAATGAGTATTGGGAAAGGTTCACCCATTTGTCAAAATATGTTCCGCAGTACCAGCAGGAGGAAAACTTTCGTGTTTGAAAGTTCATTTGGGGGTTGAACAATCGTATTGCAGGGGACAGTACATGTTTTGGCACCACGAACTATGGATGAAGCATATGAAAAGGCTGTTCGACAAGAGCAAAGGTTGAAAAAGGATGATTCCTTTAGGGATAAAAATCGCAATAAAGTCAAATGAAACCAATCGTCTCAAAATTTCAAAAGGGCTACAAGAACAATCAGTTTGACTACAAAAAGGATAAGAAAGGAAATAACAATATTAGGAAGGATGAAGTTAGTTCAAACAAAGGTTCAGAAAAGAAGGGACCACCAAGGGGATGTTTTACATGTGGAGGAGAGCATTACGGTAACCAATGCCCTTCCAGGAACCAAAATGGACAGCAGCAACGAAAGCCTCTACCACCTCAGCAGACAACTTTCCAGCAAAGGATCCATGCTGCAGTAGATAACAAGCAAACAAAATATCAAGTCACCCCCATCGAAACTACAGGTATGCTATACGGGAACCCGATAACCATTTTAATAGACACAAGAGCCACTGAATGTTTCGTATCCCCTAAATTGCTTAGTAAATTTCCTAAAAGAACCGGGCTCATGGCCAAATCATGGACGGTTGAATATGCTAATCAGACGAGAGCTCAGGTAGAGCAATGTCTGTTTGAAGCTAGGGTACAACTTCCAAGCTTCACCACAGAAGTTAATCTTTACGTAGCACCTATGGGTTCCTATGATGTAATCATTGGAACGAATTGGTTGAAAGAGCATAGGGCCAAGGTTGATTGTTTTGCAAAGTCAGTAGAGTGTTTGGATGATTTAGGAAACACGATGTTTATTCATGGAATTCAACGAGAGCTTAAGGTGCGGAAAATTTTGGCCATGCAGTTAAAAAAAAATTAAAGGGAAGGCTGTCAAATATTTGCAGTTAAAATGGAAGAAGTTAGGGAATACAAGGAAAGCCTATTTGATGATCATGCGCTAATGTATACACAGAGCAAGGAAGAGGAAATGGAATATGACCATAAGGAAGAAACCTTCGCTGAAACATATCCTTAACTTCGAGAATACCAGGATTTGTTTCCAGAGGAGCTACCTGGTTTACCACCTAGAAGAGTGTTTGATTTCTCTATAGATTTAGTTCCAGGGGCCGAACCTATTTCTAAAGCACCATATCATATGACCACCGTGGACCTAATGGAATTAAAAGCACAATTGTAGGAATTACTAGATAAGGGATTGATTCGACCTAGTGTATCACCATGGGGAGCACCGGTAATATTTGTTAAGAAGAAGGATGGAACACTTCGCCTATGCATAGATTACTGTATCCTGAATAAGCTCACCATCAGGAATAAGTACCCCTTGCCCAGAATAGACGATCTTTTTGATCAAATGAAAGGGGCATCAGTCTTCTCCAAAATAGATTTAAGGTCGGGATATCATCAATTAAGATTGAAAGAAGAAGACATTTATAAAACAGCTTTCAGAACTAGGTATGGCCATTATGAATTCACAATTTTTCCATTTGGTCTCACCAATGCCCCAGCTGCATTCATGAATCTAATGAACAGTATTTTCAGTGATTGTTTGGACAAATTCGTGTTCGTTTTCCTAGATAGCATTCTTATTTATTCCAAAAACGAGGATGAGCATCTTCAGCATCTACGGGTGGTTCTTCAGCGATTGAGAGAACATAAACTTTATGTAAAATTATCAAAGTGCACCTTCTTCCAGAAAGAGGTACAATACTTGGGGCATATAATATCAACTAAAGGAATAGCAGTGGATCCAACAAAGATAAAAGCTATAGTGGAATGGCCAAAACCGAAAAATGTGCATGAGGTCAGAAGTTTCATGGGATTGGCTAGGTATTACAGAAGGTTTGTAAGAAATTTCTCTAGAATCGCCCACCCCATTACCTCACTTCAAAGAAAAGGAAAAAGATTTGAATGGTTAGAGAAATGTCAAGAAGCATTTAATACGTTAAAGGAGAAATTACCAAATGCGCCAATTTTGGTAGTACTAGACCTTAATGGTCATTTTGTAGTAATAACAGACACGTCTAGTGAAGGTTTGGGCGAAGTATTAATGCAAAATGGGTAGGTAGTGGCTTATGAATCTCGAAAATTGAAGCAATATGAGCAGAACTACACACCCACAATCTGGAGTTAGCGGCTATGGTGCATGCCCTACAAATGTGGCTACATTACTTGTTAGGGAAGACTTTTGAACTCAAATCAGACCATCAAGGTTTAAAGTACATATTCACCCAGCCTAATTTAAGTGCTTGCCAAAGGAGGTGGATGTTGTTAATTTCAAACTATGATTTTGAGGTCAGTTATATCAAGGGCAAGGAGAACAAAGCAGCTGATGCTCTGAGCCGACAAAAACATATAACTTCCATGATGTCAGTCAATACAAATTTTAGAACTCAAGTACTACAGAAATTGGAAGAAGATGAATTATACCTGCAAGTCCATGAAGCTCTACAGGAAAATTTACAAGAGCCTAAATATGAGTTTTTTTAGATCACAATAGATGGACTTTTGAGATATAAAGGCAGGATGTATGTTCCAAATTCAACAGAATTAAGGAAGTTGGTATGGAAGGAGGTTCACACAGCACCATACTCAGGCCATCCAAGGGTAACCAAAATGTTGGCCAATGTCAAACCTTTATATTTTTGGAAGGGAATGAAAAAGGATGCGGCCAGATTCATTGCAGGATGTTTTGAATGTCAAAAGGTTAAGGTGGAGCACCAGCACCCAGCAGGATTGTTACAACCTCACAGTGTACCGGATTGGAAATGGTAGATCATCAGTATGGATTTTGTACAAGGTTTACCGATGACAAAGAATAGACATAATGCAATATTGGTAGTAGTGGATAGACTCACCAAAGTAGCACATTTTATACCCAGAAATTTGACAGATGGGGCTTCTTTGATTACTCAAAAGTTTGTACAAAAAAAATTTCGTCTTCATGGAGTTCGAGAAAAGATTATTTCTAACAGGGATGCTAGGATGACATACAGGTTTTGGCAAACTCTATTTTTTGCCTTAGGAACTCACCTAAATATTAGTACAACCTATCATCCTGAAACAGATGGACAAACTGAAAGAGTAAATCAGATCTTGGAAGATCTATTAAGAATGTACTGCATAGACCAGTAATATAAGTGGGAAGAATATTTACCATTGGTAGAATTTGCTTGTAACAATTCATATCAATCAGCTATCAAAATGGCACCCTTTGAATCACTGTACTGCAGAAAGTGCAGAACTCCTATCAGTTGGAATAAGATTCAGGATAGGATCACTCTAGGACCCGAGATGCTCCAAGAAATAGAGGAACAGGTAAGTTAATCAGACAGAGGTTAAAGGAAGCTAATGGTCGGCAGAAAAGCTACGCTGATGCAAAATGAACCCCCAGACAGTTCGTGATTGGGGAGAAAGTTCTCTTGCGAGGTAAACCTCAAAAGAGCTCTATCAAATTTGAGAAAACCTCTAAACTAGCCCCAAGATATGTAGGACCTTTTGAAGTCCTAGAAGTTATCAACCCGGTAGCATACAGAATTGCTCTACCTCTGGCTCTCACCAGATTGCATGATGTATTTCATGTCTCTTACCTTAAGAAGTATTATGTAGAATTTGACCATATGATTGACTGGAATTCCTTGCAGGTGTGGGATCCAGGGGTGGTCACAATTGAGCCAATCAGAGTGCTCGAGATACATAAGTTACGCTTACGTAACCGCAAGGTGATACAATGCAAAGTCCAGTGGGACCAATATTCAGAGGAAAATGCTGCATCAGAGGATTATGATGAAATCCTTCAGAAGTTTCCTTATCTTTTTATGAACAATTAAGAACTCTATATATTTATGATTTTCGAACTAAACTTTTGAATAAATAATCATCAGGGATGATGATTCTTAAGGGGAGAAGTATGGTACACCCCTTTTGTTTAGAACAAGATTAAAAATTTTGCTTCACTTCGGCATTTTGAAGAAATGAGTAAAAGTCTTGTCAAAATTGTCAAAAAAGGTCAAAATTAGGGTTTGCATGTCTTGCATGAGGGGCAAAACTTGAATTTTCAAAATCTGATGATCTAGGTCTGCTCAGAGCGACCAAGTCTACAAAACCTAGATCTTAGTTTTTCAACCCTACTTTTTAGGAAAAAAGCTATTTTAAGAAACTTTCTAAAAATAGAAACTTTTTATGGGTTTTCTAGTTTCCTTTTGAAACAAATGCTGGCAAAATTTTCTAAAAATAGAAAGTTTGGATGTTAGGGTTCAAACTGATTTTGATTGGTCGAAAATACTTCCCCATCAGGCCAATGCAATCAGAATCATAAAACGATCAGTTTTTCCCTAGTGGGTCTATTCTGCTTTTTTAATTTCAGAAAGCGTTTCAGGAGCTCTGAAGCCATTAATGGAGGTTAGTCAGCTGCCAGGTGTTAGATTCAAACATTCAAGCATTGAACAGAAGATGAGGAACGGTGGATCTGCACGCAGATTGAAGAACGGAGAAAGGAAGCTATGAAAGTTGAAAAATGCAAAATTTTGGATAACACTGGAGACTCCAGGCGCCCTAGCTCAGTCTAGGCGCCCAAATGCAAGCACGTCAAACGAAGGAAGAAGTTGAAATCTGTAGAATAAAAACTAAGTCTGTAGAATAAAAACTAAGTCTGGAAGCTTGGGCGCCCGAGAAGGAGATAGGCGCCCAACTTTTAAAGGCATCAAAAGATGAAATTAGGGTTTGTGCTCCTAGGCATTGTTGTTTAGATTCTTCTCAACTCCGCAATGAGTCCAGCAACACAGTCATCCGATCACCCAATCAGCCTAAATCACAAATCGATCGAAGGATTTTCAACCAAGTGGCAAAATGCAAATCATGAAAATAACAAAAAATATTCTAAGTCTAGGAACTTTGGGCACCCAACCTTTTGAAAGACCTAATCCAGTAATTAGGGTTTGCAAATATGCTCAATCTCTTCAAGATTATGTCAGCTTCGCAGTGGATGTCTTCATCAGATCATCAGACTTGTTAATCACCGACAAATCCAGATCAAGCTGAAGGTATAACATGAAGGTTCAAGTTTGAAGAATGAAAATCAAGCAAAAAATGGCTAAGTCTGGAGGAGTTGGGTGCCCCAAAAGGAGATAGGCACCCAAGCTTTTGAGGGCCTGAACAGATGAATTTGCAGACGAAGTCTGTAGCATGACTTCTTCAGTTTTGAAGCAGCTCTCCAATGAAACCATCAACACATTCATCGGAGTTGGCTGTCATCAGATATCAAAGGCGGAACAGAGAAAAAAAAAAAACATGAGCAAAATGACAAAAGTCAAAAGCAAGGTGAAAAACACAAAAAATAAACTAACTCTAGAGGAGTTGGGCGCCCCAGCTAGCCATGGGTGCCCAAGCTTTTGACAACCAAGATGAAGCTTTCAGGAGACATCACTCCCAGGATATCCCCTTCAGAATCTTCTCAACTATCCAGTGAATCTAATAGTTAGCCTATCAGATCAATCTAGCTCTCGGAATCAAGAATACATCAGAAGATCAAAGGGAAACAAGCAAAACATGGAGAACTTAAAAATGGCTAACACTGGGAAAGTTGGGTGCCCCAGAAGAAGATGGGCGCCCATGATTTTGAAGGCCAAAATGAAGTTTTTAGGCAGATTTGCCTCCAGAACAATCTTGCCAGATTCAATCAAGCTCCTTGATGAATCATTCAGCTCGTCTATAGGATCAATCTAGAAGCCGGAAATCAAATTCAAACCGAGGTTCAAAGTCAAAAAAAGTTGAAATTGTCAGAAAAATGACTAAGTCTGAGGAAGATAGGCGCCTCCAGCCAAGAAGGGCACCCAAGAAGCCATGCCTTAGCCAAATTTTTAAAATTTTCAAAACTTCATGAAGAAGAAAAACGTCTAAGTTCAATGCACAAGCTCAGGCTAGGGTTTGAAGGGTTTAAAGCAAAAGAAAGCAGATTTTCTCAAGCCTAAAACTTATTTAAGATGCCTTTGCCATTCATTTCTTCATAATTTTTGCAGGTGACGTCCAAGGGAGAGAAGAGCAAACCTAGAGAATTTTTCTTTTCAAAATTCAAGAACCATAGCTTGCTAATTTTTTCAAAGTTCTTCATAAATTTCAGACCAGCACACAAAGAAGCCTACTTTTTCATGCTTTTCTCATCCAGAACATCAAGGAAAGGGAAATATCATCAAGGAGAGGCCACAGTCTATAAAAGAACCAAATTGCCCTCAAGTCACAAGTTTTGTGTAAGGTTGCTAATGTGGTAGTCATAACATTGTGTTATTATCACACTAAATTAAATAATTTTAAAAATAAGTAATTAACTTCAACTTTGGATAGGGCGAAACAAGTCAACCTTTAAAAGAGAATCTACGTTTTTCTTTTTAAGGTCCTCTATTTAGTTCCTTAGGCACAGCATGGAGTAAGGAATTTGTTTAAATATTAATAGTCAATATTAATGAAATCTATAAAGTTTTCCAATCATGAGTAATATTGTTCTAAGTTGGGATGAAACTGTCGGTGGCAAGTCTTTTTTCGTTTGAGATGGTGGAGGCGATAACTCCTCACCACCTCAGCCACCTTATCTTTGCAAAAACGTCCAAGAAGGACGCATGCAAACGTTTCCTCTTGGTCTTGGTTCGCCTTATAGATATAGGAAGTTGGTACTTTGTTCTTCTACTATGCATTCTTCACTCTTCCTTTCTCACTCTGCATTCCATTATTTTCCTCGTCAGGCAATACCATGGCTCTGGCACTATTTCTTATGTTTGATACTCCATCCTCAAGTCATTCCATGAACACTTTTACTCCTTAGAATTACGCCACAAAAACATTCTTCAAGTTAGATAAGGATCACTATAACAACTGTTGCCATCAATTAGATTGCAGGGAGGGAACACCAGAAGGGCATTCGGATTCTAATCCCGCATTTCGCAGACACGTTTATTAAGTGTTTTTTAAATTTGTAAAATCATGAATGATGAACATTTCATTGCTTCATATAATAATTTGATCTAAATTTGTTAGGTCCTGGTTACCTGAACGTGTATTCGAGATGTCCTGAGACTTCTATCATTGTTGCTTAAATTTGTTGGAAAGGCCTCACTCTGTTTTCTAATCCTTGACTCTGGAACAATTCATTATCCTCTTCACCTGTTTTAAATAGTTGGATTTATTTTAAATTGAAGAGTTCATTTCATCATTGTCAAAAAGACTAACATCACCAACCGAGTTTGGGATTGCTAGCAAAGTCTTTAGCGTCCAGAATAAAATACTGAATTCAGTAGTGGGCCATAAATTTTATAAGCTTGTTCAACCTTGCTTAGTGTCTTATGAGAGAGTCATCCTTGGGTCGTAGACCAAACTGTGTAGCCGCTTAAGCATCTGTGTAAGTCTTGAAATCAAATACCTTCTTCTAGTGAATAAGATGAGAACATATTATTTCCAGAATGTAGAGGAAACGAATTATGATCTAAGCCAGTCAATATAATCCCAAGAGTCAAGTAAAATTATTTGCCAAGTAAGGGTGAGAGAGCTGACAACACGAGAAACGTGCTCATTATTATTTAAATCCTTGGCCAAGGTTATGATGCTTAGAATAAGCAACTGTCAACCATCAAGAATCAGATATACCCCTAGTCAAGACGGTCATTCTACTTAGGAAAAACCTATACTGGATGATCGACCAGGGTAGTATAGATTCTTGACACCAGACTCAGATGGCAAAATGGTAAATGGGATTCCTTTATAGACTGCACCTCACAAAGGGTCGGGTTTCTTCAGTCGAAGAAACAAGGGAGACCAGTAGGTCTTTGGTTGGGCGGAAAAGCCCTTGATGATATTTCTCTTTTCCACAAAAGGTTGAGACTTGATTCAAGCTTTCCAACAGGAAGCCTTCAGACAGTAATATCTCTTAACTCTCTCTTCTCTTCAAAATATTATTATCTTTTATTGTTTATTTCAAGTGTTGTCCATATATGCTCAATTCATTTCTTAATTAATGGAAATGTTAGTTCATAACTAATTGTAGCTTACAGTTATATAATCTGTTAATAGTTTTGTTTCAACTAAATTTGAAATCTAGAAGTTACTTATGAAAGTTAATAGTAGTTATTGTTAAGATTATTTATTTTTCCTGTTTGTAAAATATGAAGAAACTTTCGTCAGTTAAATTAGTTAGTTTACTCTTCAACTGAAGATGGAAGTTTAGTTACCGTTTTTCAACTATAGTTAACCTGTATGTTACAAGTTCTCCAAGTTCTGCGAAATTTTAGGTTTACGAAGAACCTTTGCTTTACTTGAGGAAGCATCAAATTGTTCTCGAAGTGCTTGAGTTACACAACTATTTTATTCGGTGATGTCATCCATGCACATATTCTGATTTGGAATTAGGTCAGCACTAATTCCACCTGTAGTAACATCATCAATGCCCTTATTAAGTGTCTCAACACAAGAAGGCTCAGGTTGTTCTATGATCTCATCATCCAACTCAGCTACTCCACCAAATGATGGCTTGTTTTCTTCATGCAGAGAAGATGGAACCTGTAGGCCAAACGAGATTAACTCTTTTGCATTCAATTGTTTCCTAAACTTCTCAATGTTCTGCTCAACCAATCTTTTTGTGAAATCATAGGCGGTAGTTGATACATTTTGCTCTTTTCTCCAAATGACTAACAAATCTAATTGTAACTGTTTGCAAACATCTTCATCTTCATCAAGGATCGCGGACAAGATACTGAGCATACTTTTCTTCACACTGTCTCAGTGATGTTTCCTGATTTCGGAAATTAAGTAGTGAAACATCTAGATAATCAAATCATTGCACCTGAAATTAATCAAGAGGTAACATAACCTAACCTTTGCCATAATCTCCAAGATTTTTACTCACTGACCAAAGGTAGGCTTTTTTCCATCATGTAACCCCTGAAAACTTTCCACCATCAGCTGAAGTCTTACATTCATAGTATCATTATCATACGGTGCATTAGGAGCTGAAATCCTTGCAACTTCACTAATGCAAGTGACAACTACAAGTCTAACCTCTTCATCCTGATATTGCATAAATTTGGGCTCAACCAAAGAACACACCAAAGTAGTCATAGCTTTACACATTGCTTGAGAAGGTGACTGTCCAGCCTTACAAAGACAACTTTCTGCCTCCTCCAAAATGTTAAGAAGAGTTGCTTTAACCTGAGGTAAGAATTTCAGCTTCTTACCAACAAACTGCAATCTCTCTTGAAAAACCTTGATGGCCTCTTGTTCTTTGCTCCATAATCCAATTCTTTTCAATGAAAATCTGATTTTGCTTCAATGATTCCAACAAAACTTTCATTGGTTCGCTAGAAGTACCCATGTAGTTCAACTAAAATTTCTAATCTGCACTTGATTAGCTAAGACAAAGTCCAATTACCCAACAAGCTGGCAAGATAATTAAGCTCTGATACCACTATAAAGACCCTTGCCGAATCTGATCTTTATTTTCTGTTTTTGATGCTTGGAAATTTCGTCAAACAATTATCCTGCAAACTTCTTTCAGCTGGTAAACTATTTCTCTTTTGGTTTTTCCACATATAATGATATGATATGCATGAATCTAACTCAACATAACTTATGCCAATGTTTGCAATTGAAAGAGATATGGAAATGCAAAGTACTTTTCTGATTTTTCAAGACATAGAGATGACTGTAATGAAATGCAATTACACTAAATGAACAGTTACAGCTAGAGACATTTTGACAAACATATGTCATGCAACCCCAACTCCAAAATAATATTGCAGTTATGAAACTGAGAACTGATTACAATAATTGCCAATGAACTCTCAACTGATCGCCCACAAAAGAGATAATTTACAATGCCAAAATGTAGATAAAATTCAGTCTTATCTAGCAGCGATGAAATATGATGTAGATGCAATTACATAGAGGCTGTAGTGACAGCAATCTATAGGATATTTGATTGCAAATTTATGCAATGAGAGAGGAACCGATTTCTCACCTTGAGAATGCAATGATAGAAAATGCAGCCACGATTTATCTCTGCAAATCGACTCAGCCCAGCAAAGCGTCCCCGTCCAAATGTTTCCAAAATCGATCAATTCTTGATGCCACTTGCAACGCCACTTCTCCTTGACTGTCCACGAATTTTCAACAAGAGAAATCGATCTTAAATGATGAGGATCGAATAGTTTCAATGCCAATTTTGCTACGCAGGACTATCTAGAAGAAATGTGATTTCTTCCCTACAATGAAATTCGCCCTTCAAGGAAGAAATTGATATGCTCTAAACTGAAATGATTTTCCACAAAATCGAACTGCACAATGACTCAAATAATCTTCAAGAAATTCCTCAATGCCACCTTAAAATAATCGAACTCCCTTCCACCTTCAAAATTTGGTCAATGACCATTAAATTTTGCTATAATCGAACCAGCAGGAAATAAACTTCCTCCACAACAGAAATAATGATTGCAACAATAAATCAGCTATTGCAACTGTGCAAACTCCACAATAAAATGCAATAATAAACCAGCTATTGCATTAAATCAACTCCTTATTCAAAAGTGCAATAATACATAAGCTATTGCACCAATTCAAACTCTTGCAATGAAGAACCTGTAGAAACCCTAAATAGATTCCTCCATAATCTCCAGCTAGGGTTGATCTTTCACAACCGAACCTAGTATCCTAGAGTCTTCAGACCCTCGGACAACCAAGCATTCAAGCTTTTACCAATCTGGTATGAAAAGTATAATCCAAGACCTACTCAAATGCAAAGCCCATAGCTCCTTATAAAGATTTATGAATGACTTCCAAGAAGCTTCTAAAAATATTATTATTTTATTACCAAAGTGACTTTATGATATATTATTTTATTTTAGTCACTTTTATTAAATTAATTAAATATAAAGCTATCTTTATGATTTGGAATTATTGTAATAACTTTATAAATAATTAATTTAATCATTATTCCCTTATTTCTCCTTTAGCCTTCGGGAATAATAAAGGCTAAATGATCTTTGAGGTGGCTACTGAGATAGGGACATTACAGTGTGTGTGTAATTATATTAAACTTGCTTCCCTTATTATTAATTTATCATTTGTCTTCATATCTCTCATTGAACCATCTTCTTACTCCCACATATTTCTTCTCGATATTTGCTCCAATTCCCAAATGATATTCAGTTCCTTATCCCAATCTGTTCATACCAAGGAAACATGGGGACGCGTCCCCTAGTCTTTTGCCCATCGTACCAGTACCCAGGACGTCTTAGGGACGGGGGACGCCTAGGAGACAGCTGGCAGCCATCCCCGAAAAGTTTCCGTTTTTTGGGGACGTCCCCGAATTGAGGAAACCTTCCGGAAACAGATGGGGGACGGTCAGTTGTCGCCCACCCGTCCCTCATCCGTCCCGAGGACGACCAGTCGTCCCTCTTTTCCCAACAGCAATTTAACACAAAAAAATGGCAAATTTAAAATTTGTTTTTCTTAATGCTTTCCTTTGTGGACCCCACGCCCTCCAAACCCTAATATGGCAACTTAAAACTTCTTTTTACCTTCATTTGACCTCATTTTAACTTGCCAAAAAATAATTCAAGCCAAGAGCAAAGCGAGAAGAGAAAGAGGAGGGTTTGAAGGAGCTTTTCGAGAAGAAAAACCAGCATTTAGAAGGCAAAAAGGAGAGCATTAAGGCAGCAACCAGCAAGAGAAGTGAAAGAAGTAAGTTATTCTTCCATTATTTTTCTTTTTTTTCCATTTTTTTCTAAGTTAAAATGATGAAATGTATGAATTTTTTGTATTTTTTTTAATTTTCAGTTTGCAAAAAGCAAAACAAAACAAAATGAGCAGCAATAGTGAAGATAGTGGGCATGTTGAGACGGGAGAAGAAACCCAATCAGTTGAAAGGGGGCACCCTCAAACAAACCCATTTGATATCCCTTCTGAAGATTTGAAAAAATATACAAAAGGCCCTTTTATTCCTAAAAAAACTTTTCTTCAACTAGCATCATGTATAGACCAAGGCCAAGGGAAGAAACACAGGGGGTAGTAGATTGTGGCTATGTCACATTTGCAAAGATAAATTTTATGGGAGCTACACAAGAGTCTATTCTCATCTATTGCGTTTTGTAGGCCACGGGGTCAAGGCTTGTCCAGACATAAAAGATTTTGAGAGGGTAGAGTGTTATAGATTGCACATGGAGGCCGAAGGAAAGCCTATGGAGCAACCAATGCAAACTCAATCCGCACATTCAGACTCACCTATGCCCTCTATGCTTGGTAGTCCTAGTGTTGGTAGTGGTAGGAGTGGTGCGGGTGGTGTTCATATTTCCACAAGAGGGAAGAGGAAGGCTAGTACTTCTAGTGAGCAGCAAAATACAGTTGCAAGTATCTTCAATGTGCAAGCACGAGATGTCGCAGAGTCCTACATTGCCAAATTTTTCTATGCCCATGCCATCCCATTCCATGTAGCACGTTCTCCCTACTTCAAACAAATGTTTAGAGATGTGGCAGCTGTTGGTACCTCATTTGTCCCTCTTGGAGAAAATAAATTACGCACTACACTCCTTGACAAAGAATATTCTAAGGTGAGTGTGGTGATGGAAGACATGAGAAAGTGTTGGATGAGGACAGGTTGCTCTATTATCATGGATGGGTGGACCGAAATTAGACAACGGCCACTTATAAAAATCATAGTCACATGTTCAGTTGGTTCATATTTCCTTAGAGCCATTGATTGTTCTGGGAAGCACGAGGATGCAAAATTGCAATTTAATATTTTGAAAGAGGCTATAGAGGAGGTTGGGGCAGCCAATGTTGTGCAGGTGGTTACTGATTTAGCACATGCGTGCAAATTAGCAGGTTTGATGGTTGAGAGTGCTTACAAGCACATCTTTTGGACCCCTTCTTGTGTTCATGCATTGAACAATGCATTCAAAGACACGGGGAAGATAGATTGGGTGCACCAGGTGGTTGTAGAGGCTAGAGACATCCAGATGTTTATTTGCAACCATCACACCTCACATGCCCTCTTTAGGACATTTTTGAGGAAAGAATTTCTCAAGCCTATAGCAACAAGGTATGCCAGCTACTTTATTTTGTTAGAGAGGATGCTTGAGATGTGTCATGTCCCCTTCCAGTTGACATCTCTTTGCAGTGTGGAGTTAGCCTACTATGCGACCTCCATAGGCTAACGAGGAGTTTAGGGGGTCTTGTGAGGCATGGCTCAGCCTCAGCTTTCAGATCAATCTAGTTTGGCTTTCGTTCAGGATCAATCGGACAACTTTTGCTCAACTTACTATTTTTAGTAAGTGGTGGAAGCACCCCTGCTATTTTTAGCATATCAGTCTGGTCACATGGAGAATCAATCACTCAGCACCCAACTTCAAACGGTTCGTCAATTGGACTGGTAGTGAAAGAGATATTAATATTTATTTGTTAAAATAAATATTATTAAGTTTCAAGCTTATAAAATTAAGTTATAATATTTTTATATTATAACTAAAGTGAAACTAATGAAGGGGCCGTACTTCATTAAAAGGGGGCCACTTCTCAAATTCAATATTTTTATTAAGTGGGGCGCCCAGACTATTTGAGATTTAAGTGAAATATTAAAGTGATTAAAAAATTAGGGTTTTGAGCCAAAAGTCGCCCTAATTTGAAGATATAAAAGTTTCTTTTGAAAGCAAAGTTCATTATGCATGTTGAGAAAAGTTTTTGAGTTTCTTCCTTCCAGAGCACGGGAGCCAAGGGTTTCTGTCTCTCAAGCCATTCAAAGAACAATAAACTCTTTAGTGTTCCAGCCATTTGAGGTGGTGAAATATGCATTGAATTTGGCATTCAGGAGAGCTTCATCTAGAAGTTCTATTTGTGCTTAAAGGTGAAGATTTTATTTAGGGTTTGAAGATTATTGAAGGTCTCTTACAGTGCAAACCCGAAGATTCATCATTGGCAGCCATTAACGATCAGTTTCCAAGCTTTGTGTTGGTTGCTATAGTGACGCGTGAACAGTACCCGCGCTACAGTAACGCGTGAACAGTACCCACGCTACAGTGATTCGCTACAGTAATTTGCTACAGTGATGTGCTTGGTTGGTGTTGCTTCATCGACTTTTTGAGAGGGTTTCTATTGCTGTGATCATTTCTAGAATTTGCCAGTATGCTGATATGAAGTCTGATGTAGCTGATCAGAGGGTTTCAAGGAATGTTTACCTGTGAGTTCATAAATTGTAACTCCTAGATTTTCTAGGTATTGTTGTTTTAGATAATAGGGGTTATTTTATGAACTGGGTTGTCAATACATTATGAAAATAATGAGTATTTAAGCTGGTATAAAATCTGGAATTTTCAGCTGTGTATTTCCAATGCAATTTCAGTTTTGAGTGAAAAAATTATTATTGCAACATCTCCTATTTTGCTGCATTATATTGTTGTATCGAACCATTGGCAATATATGATCAAAGCACAAAGAAAAAAATATATCACAGCAAAACACAAGACAAAAAAAAAAAACGGAAGTATAAGGACAGCTAAGGGTTCTCACAGTGGTATCAGAGCTAAATCCTGCCATCCTGAGAGTTTAGCAATCTTATGCACCCACAAGAGGTTGGGCCACACAGGTATTATACTCGCAGGAGAGCCTTGATTGACAGGCAACAGGGTTTGAATAGGCAGCCGGGAAACATGGCTGACAGAACAGATATTCCTAGAACAGATATTCCTCAAAACCCTAGGGATCAGGACAATGCAGAGGTTCTACACGCTATCAGAGATTTACGAGCAAGTCAACGACAGTCTAACAATGTGCTACAGCAGTTGACAGTGGCACTCCAGAGGTTAGGTATGCCGAGGAGACCGTCACCACATCGTGACGAGGACAGGAGTGATGCAGGATCACGGAGAGCACCTAGGACTGCTTCACGGACGGCAGACAAGCCCACTAGGCCTACTTTTGTGAGATAGGAGGCCGATGAGGCTATGGCAGGTGAGGAGCATGAGGAGTTGTTCGCAGATACACTTATGGCAGCGAACGAGGAGTGGGAGTTAGTACCACCAGATGTCAGAGAGAGGATTACCTTTGACAGATTCATTACACAGAGGAGAGAACATCACAGGGGTCGACAGGATTGGAGACCTAGATACCAGAATAATGATATGAAGCATGCTACCAACAAACTCACTCTAACGATGTTCGACGGTAGTAGCAAGGTTATAGCTCAGGCTTGGATCAGTAAGCTAGACACCTTCCTCACATTGCGTCCGATGGCTGAGAGGGATGCTATCAGGTATGCGACATTGCATCTTGAGGGGGCAGCTTACGACTAGTGGCACCACGGGATGGTGACACTCCAGCATGATCGGATCACCTCATATCAGGAGTTTGTTGACAGGTTGGTGGAACGATTTGACAGGAAGGATCCAGAATCCTATTTCAGAGATTTGGCTCAGTTGCGACAGAGTGGCAGTTTGGAGTCTTACATTGGTGACTTCCAGAGATTGTCGGTTATGGTTCTGAATATTTCAGAGAGGCGACTTGTAGTGTTTTTCATGGAGGGACTAACGGAACCATTGAGAGGTTGGATCAAAGCCTTTGATCCTCCTTCGTTACAGGAAGCCATGAAGAAGGCGCGTAGCATGGAGTTGGCAGCACCATCCAGCAGATTTAACTCCCGAAACACTTCTTCATTCAGGGACAATAAGGGCTTCAATAAAAACAGAGAAAAATCAGATTTTAAGAATGATTCAAAGGACAAATCAGCAGCACCACCTTTGGATCGAGAGGCTCTCAATGATCTACGCAGGAAAAAGCTTTGCTTCTACTGCAAAGGTCCCTATGATGCCAACCATGATTGTCCTTTGCGGCCTAAGGGCAAGGCCAATAGAGTGATGTGGGCTTATTACAAGGAGTCGGAATCTGAGAATTCCGAACAGCAGGAGAGTTCTGAGGAGTCAGAGTCAGAGGCTTCAGAGCCTAGGGCAGAGGCAGAGTCAGAGCTTTAGATTCAGGAGGCACGACTATCTAGCATTCAGCAGGAGGGTTCATTCAGACTTTGTGGAGTTTTGGCAAGACAAAGGGTCATTACCCTACTTGATACAGGAGCCACCCACAATTTTATCGATGCTAGATTTGTGGAGAAGCGTGGACTCATTACCGAGGAGTTCGAAGGCATTAGAGTTAAGGTGGCATACGGTTACACTCTCAGGTGTGATCGAATGATTAAGGATCTCCCCTTGCGCTTGAACAACTATGAGTTCAAGGCTGATTGTTACGTGGTGAACATGGGGGATATCGATTTAGTCTTGGGCGTGAAGTGGCTTCATTCCCTTGAGGAAGTCACTCTCCGTCTCAAAGACATGGAGATTCGTTTTGATGTCGATGGGAAGACACATCCTAAAGGCCATTTGGGACAGCAATGTAAAGACTATTTCCTTTCGTCGGATGGAGAGGCTCATGCGACATGACATGGTAGAGTGGGCTGCCGAGTGCACATTGGCACCTATACAGGAGGGACAGCATAAGACAGAGTATCATCCTGACATTCAGCAGTTGAGAGTCAAGCATGAGAAGGTATTCAGTGATATTCCACCAAGGAGACCTCCAGACAGGGGCATTGAGCACATTATAGAGCTTGAGGAGGGCGCCAAGCCCATCATGATCACTCGTTACAGGCATCCTAAGAGGTTGAAGGACGAGATAGAGAAGACGATCAAGGAGTTGCTTGCGATGGGTCACATTCGACCTAGTAAATCACCATTCGCTTCTTCAGTTGTTCTAGTGAAGAAGGATGGCACCCTTCGCATGTGCATCGATTACAGAGTCCTGAATAAGAGAACTATCAAAAACAAGTACCCAATACCGCGTATAGATGAGCTTATTGATGAGCTCCATGGTGCATGCTACTTCACGAAGATAGACTTAAGGTCAAGATATCACCAGATCAGAGTTCGTGAGCAGGATGTTGAGAAGACCGCATTCCGTTGTCATTGTGGACACTTCGAGTTTGTGGTGATGCCATTTGGGCTCACCAACGCGCTAGCGACATTTCAGTCCACCATTAACAGGGTCTTCCATTCACAGCTAAGGAGATATGTACTTGTCTTCTTCGACGACATTCTTATTTACAGTAGGACTTGGCAGGAGCATTTGGCTCACCTAGAGACTGTGCTCAGTATTTTGGAGAGGGAGTCCTTGTATGCCAAGGAGTCCAAATGTGATTTGGGGATGACCGAGTTACTCTACTTAGGTCATATCATCAGTGCAGAGGGAGTGCGGATGGATCCTAAGAAGATCTGCGCTATTATAGATTGGCCTACTCCGGCGAACCTTACACAGCTGCGAGGATTTCTTGGATTGTGTGGGTTTTACCGCAGGTTTGTGAATGGTTATTCACGTCATGCAGCACCTATGACGGTTCTGTTGAAAAAAGGTGCATTCTGTTGGACTCCTGAGGCACAGGAGTGTTTTGTGAGGTTCAAGGAGCTGATGACTACGTGTCCAATATTGGCACTACCTGATTTTACGAAGCCTTTTGAGCTTCAATGCGATGCTTCTGGTGAGGGCATTGGAGCGGTGCTTATGCAAGACAAGCACCCTATTGTGTATGAGAGTCGTAAACTCAGAGGGCCAAAGAGGCTCTACAGTATTTATGATAAGGATATGCTAGCTATAATGCATGCCTTGGCAAAATTTAGGCAGTATCTTGTGGGCAGTAAGTTCTGCATTAAAACTGACCACAACAGTTTGAGGCATTTCCTGGGGCAGCGAGATCTCAACGATCGTCAACAGAAGTGGGTGAGTAAATTGCAGGCATATGACTTTGATATCTCTTATATCAAAGGCACCCAGAATGTAGTGGCTGACGCTCTCTCACGCAGGCCTTATCTGAGCTCTATGGTTCACATTGCAGAGGACTGGAGGCATCTGATTGTGGCAGAGTATGCCAAAGACACTTGGGCATCCAGTATTGTTGAGGGATCGATGGTTGACACCAGATACACGCTTGTGAATGACTTGATCATTTACAAGAACAAGATTTATTTGATCCAAGGATCAGAGATGAAGAACACTATCATACGAGCCTTTCATGATGTACCTACTGCAGGACATCCCGGATATTTCAAAACGTAAAGACAGATTCGGGAGAGATTTACATGGAAAGGACTTAAGGCAGATGTTCTTCAGTATGTGTGTGAGTACCCTGTTTGTCAGCAGAACAAGCAGGAGAACACGTACCCAGCAGGATTATTGCAGCCACTTTCGATTCCTAACAGGAAGTGGGAATGCCTGTCAATGGATTTCATTACAGGCTTGCCTAAAGCCCAATGACGGGATTGCATATATGTAGTTGTGGATCGGCTGACGAAGTATGCCCACTTCTTTCCGATTACCACCACTTACACAGCTACATAGGTAGCAGAGGTGTTCTTTCGTGAGGTATTCAGACTACATGGGTTGCCTCGGAGCATAGTGAGCGACAGGGATAGTCGGTTCTTGAGTCACTTCTAGCAGGAGGTGTTCAGACTTTGTGGGACCGAGCTTACACCGAGCACCAGTTACGACCCGCAGACCGATGGTTAGACAGAGATAGTGAATAAATGGGTGGAAGGTTACCTCAGGAACTACATTGCAGGGCAGCAAAAGGCTTGGGTCAAGTTGATTTATTTGTGCGAGTATTGCTACAACACTACATTCCACATGACCATTCAGATGTCCCCTTTCATGGCGTTGTACGGTTATGAGGCGCCGAGTTTTTTGGATTTGCTACTGAGTGACAGTAGAGTGTCGAGTGCTGGAGATTTGTTGCAGAAGAGTCAAGACACTATGAGGGCTCTCAAGGAGAATATTGCTAAGGCACAAAATCAGCAGAAGCAATACGCAGATCAGAAGAGGACAGAGAGGTCCTTTGAGGTGCGCGACATGGTTTATCTTATGCTGCAGCCCTACCGTCAGTCTACTCTTAGGAAGAGTGGTTCAAAGAAGCTTAAGCCACGATATTATAGTCCTTTCAGGATCCTAAGGCGTGTTGGAGAGGTGGCTTACGAGCTAGAGCTTCCGGCGGAGAGCAAGGTCCACAATGTTTTTCATGTGTCACGTCTCAAGAAGGCGTTAGGACATCATGTGGTACCTTCAACAGTATTACCTCCCTTAGATGATGAGGAAAAATTGATTTTAGTACCTAAGTCTATTCTGGAGTACAGGGAAAGACAGCTTCGCAGGAGGACTATCAGGGAATATCTGGTGAAGTGGAGAGATTTACTTGTGGAGGATGCTACGTGGGAGAGCGAGGAGGTTTTGCAGCATCCGGAGTTGAGATTCCTTGAGGACAAGCAATTTCAGGAGGGGCGGACTGTCATGTCCCCTTCCAGTTGACATCTCTTTGCAGTGTGGAGTTAGCCTACTATGCGACCTTTGTAGGCTAACGAGGAGTTTAGGGGGTCTTGTGAGGCATGGCTCAGCCTCAGCTTTCAGATCAATCTAGTTTGGCTTTCGTTCAGGGTCAATCGGACAACTTTTGCTCAACTTACTATTTTTAGTAAGTGGTGGGAGCACCCCTACTATTTTTAGCATATCAGTCTGGTCACATGGAGAATCAATCACTTAGCACCCAACTTCAGACGATTCGTCAATTAGATTCGTAGTGAAAGAGATTAATATTTATTTGTTAAAATAAATATTATTAAGTTTCAAGCTTATAAAATTAAGTTATAATATTTTTATATTATAACTAAAGTGAAACTAATGAAGGGGGCGTACTTCATTAAAAGGGGGCCACTTCTCAAATTCAATATTTTTACTAAGTGGGGCGCCCAGACTATTTGAGATTTAAGTGAAATATTAAAGTGATTAAAAAATTAGGGTTTTGAGCCAAAAGTCACCCTAATTTGAAGATATAAAAGTTTCTTTTGTGAGCAAAGTTCATTATGCATGTTGAGAAAAGTTTTTGAGTTTCTTCCTTCCAGAGCACGGGAGCCAAGGGTTTTTGTCTCTCAAGCCATTAAAGAACGATAAACTCTTTAGTGTTGCAGCCATTTGAGGTGGTGAAATATCCATTGAATTTGGCATTCAGGAGAGCTTCATCTAGAAGTTCTATCTGTGCTTAAAGGTGAAGATTTCATTTAGGGTTTGAAGATTATTGAAGATCTCTTACAGTGCAAACCCGAAGATTCATCATTGGCAGCCATTAACGATCAGTTTCCAAGCTTTGTGTTGGCTGCTACATGGACGCGTGAACAATACCCGCGCTACAGTGACGCGTGAACAGTACCCACGCTACAGTAAAAATGCTACAGTGATTCGCTACAGTAATTTGCTACAGTGATGTGCTTGGTTGGTGTTGCTTCATCGACTTTTTGAGAGGGTTTCTATTGCTGTGATCATTTCCAGAATTTGCCAGTATGCTGATATGAAGTCTGTTGTAGCTGATCAGAGGGTTTCAAGGCATGTTTACCTGTGACTTCATAAATTGTAACTCCTAGATTTTCTGGGGTATTGTTGTTTTAGATAATAGGGGTTATTTTATGAACTGGGTTGTCAATACATTATGAAAATAATGAGTATTTAAGCTGGTATAAAATTTGGAATTTTCAGCTGTGTATTTCCAATGCAATTTCAGTTTTGAGTGAAAAAATTATTATTGCAACATCTCCTATTTTGCTGCATTATATTGTTGTATCGAACCATTGGCAATATATGATCAAAGCACAAAGAAAATAATATATCATAGCAAAACACAAGACAAAAAAAAAACGGAGGTATAAGGAGAGCTAAGTGTTCTCACAAGGTGCAAGAGGCTCTACAGTTGATGATGGTTAATTCAGAGTGGAATAGATGGTCTAGGGCAAGCATTGCAGAAGGGAGAAGCATCAAACAATAAATTCTTGCTGATAATTGGTGGTCCACTGTGAGGTAAAAAAAATTGTTAATTTGCTATTGATTGCTGATTTTATAAAAAAAAAAATTAAAATATGATTTTATTATTAATATTTTTTTATTTTCTAAGTTCTAACTTGTCTTTTTTCAAATTTTTGTTTGCAGATATATTTGCGCCATCATTTCACCTGCTATGGATGTCATTAGATATGTTGATACAGACTCTCCAAGTCTTAGAGAGATTTATGAAACATTTGACTCCATGCTTGGAAAAATGAAGAAAGCAATTTCTGATAGGGATCCTAATTCGGGATTATATGAGCAAAAAATTAGGCCCATTGTGACGCGGTGGTGGAACACTATGAACACCCTGCTTCATATGGCAGCCTTTGCTCTTAATCCCAAATGGTATGTACCAAGACCTGGTAGGATGCCTTCTTGTGATGACGATGAGGTGAAAGAAGGGTTTATGAGGGCCCTTGCAAAAATGTATTCAATTGAGGAGGCCAGTCTAGTTCGTACACAATTCACTGACTTTGTTAATCTTCATGGTCCCACATTCGGCAAACCAGAGGCCAGGGTAGATAGAACTATAGTAGCTCAAAGGGATCCTATTGGATGGTGGTCATGGCATGGGAAGGATGCACCACAATTGAGGACGCTTGCTATTTGCCTCCTTTCACAGGTAATACATTAGATTAACATAATTTGATTTAGATTAGCGTTGAACATTTATATAATCATAATTTAAATTGAATGTCCTAATTAGTTTTTGTCTCCTCTCACAAGTTGCTAGTTCCTCTGTTGTAGAGAGGAATTGGTCAACATACGGCTTTATTCACTCTATCAAGAGGAATAGGCTGACCTCTAGACGGGCAGAGAAATTAGTGGTTGTGCATAGTGCTTTGCGACTCCAGGATCGTCAGACTCCTGAGTATAGACAAACTCCAGCATTACGGTGGGGTGTTGATCCAAAGGACATCGCACAAATTGATGAGGAGGAGGACAGACAAGAGGAATTGGTTGGAGTTCCATTAGATGAGTCAACTCCTCATAGTGACAGTGACTCAGACTCTGAATCTGATTTTGATGCAATGTCGGCAGATGTCGAGTAGAGGCAGCCATCATACTTTCTACTACTATGTTTTGAACACTTCTGACTTTGTCATTTTGACATTTGTAGTGGAAACTTGTAGCCTTTGGGCATTTTATTATTTTATATCATATGCACATTGACTATTTGGCATGAATTATGATCCATGGAATTATTTTCTCTCTCTCTCTCTCTCTCTCTCTCTCTCTCTCTCTCTCTCTCTCTCTCTCTCTCTCTCTCTCTATATATATATATATATATATATAGTCCCCCCATCCCCAAAAATCCCCTCAAAAAAATGTCATCCCCGAAACTCATCTCGTCGTTCTGTCGTCCTTCCGTACTGGAAACTTGGTGGAACATAGGTTCATACACTCTTCATGAATAAATCTTTAATATTCCTCTAATAACCCAACAAAAAAGTATATTTTCCAAAAGATGTTGGTGGAACATGCATAAGAAGCAAAGAGATGGCCAACATCGCTTTAAGTGCAAATCTGACTAGCTGACATAGTTACCCAAAGACTTGTGACCTAACCCTTGGAGTTCATGTTTTGTATCTAAAATGCATGCACATCTCCAAAACAAATATGAGGGTGTCTCCAAATGTTAGGGGACTTCAGATTAAGTACTATATGTGTGCTTGAACCATCCCTTCAAAAATGTGAAACTCCCTGTAGAAGCTCCTTTGGAATGTCATATAAATTACATTGATTTCTTCCTCAAGTTCTAATGTCTAAATAACAAGCTAAAATAGCTAGAGAAATACACTAGTAGACTTGTAATTTTACATATTTTGCATAAAAATTTAGAAGTATTTTTAATAGCCAATTTTTTTTCTTGCCAATGCCAAAAGAGGTACTAATAAGAAGAGAAAAAAAATAAAATGGCTCAAGAGATTTACATGTACTAAAGTCTCATCAAATGATAGAAATGGGAAACAAGGGCACTCCATGATAATAGCTTCTGCTAGTAAACTAAAATAAAGTGTTTCAGAAATACATCATGAAAGAAATATTAATTTAAACAACAAAGAAAGATGAAATTAATAACCCATTTCTTTCCACAGTCAAAAAGTGCTTACCTCTATGGTCTCAGAAGTGTATGGTTCATCTATGGGAGTTTCAAAAAATGCAGGTTCAGCAAAAGTTGTAACATTATTCAAACCAATCCAAGTGTCATCATCAGCAACATTAACAAAATTTGGCGGAATAAATTCTTCATTGGTTGATTGATAGCATTTGTTTTCAGCTCCACACAAAAGATCCTCAAATCTTGCGAGAACACAAGCTGTCTCACATCTGATCGTAATAGTTTCTTCACATGGATGCAACCTACATGCCTATTCAAGAGAAAAAAAAAATCATTTAGTTCTTTAGGTAGAATAAAAAAGAAAATTCTAACCACTACATTAGAATAGTGTGTATTGATATAAAACATTCATTGATGCCAATGTATACTTAATTATGATGTTTTACTGAAACATGTATATTTTGAATGACATTCTTAATGCCTTCTTGAAAGCTCAAAATAATACTTTTCAAAATTCATAATGCATAAAATAGAGGAAACTCCTTAAATGGGAACTATTAGCATCCTTTTTAAACACAAACACAAAAAAAATCTACCTTTTCTTTCAATTGTGTACTGTTCAAGACAACAAAATGTGTGATGATCCTAAAGGAAGGCATACAGAATCAATAATTAATATTAGTGAACTACTTTGTTACACACCTGCCATAAAGATGAAGTTGCATTAATATCAATATAAAGCCCAAAAGATGAACAATGAGTTTGAGACAGTAAGCCTAGGTTTCAGTCCAATAAATTGATGGGCAGCTTGTAGTAACCATAGATAGACACAGAGGAGGGGTCAAATTTATTGTTACGTGTGGACCTAAGCCCAATCCAATGGGTCACTAAGTTTAACCATATTACAAACCCAAGCCAATTCCTAACTTCTCTATAGACTCTATTCCTATATTTACCTCAAAATTAGTATCTCAAGTTGTGATGGTGTGTAGCGGTTGACGATCAATGTCATCAAACAAACAACCAAAGTTTAGACTTAGAAGGACTTAGAGCATCTCCCTGTAAGATGACCTATATCATCATGCCTAAGATTGTCATTTAGGTTAAAAACTGCAGAAAGCATATTCTAAGAAAGGTGTCTGCCATATGTAATTATTATTTTTTGTTAAAAGTACAATCCTACAATGTTGCGGATCAAGTGAGCCACTTTGAATCCCACCTCTATGAGTTTATGTAAAACAACCCATCCAAAAATCACGAATGAAAGTTCAATTCATGGACTTCTTTGCAATGCAAAATCCTTCACTTTCTTCATTAGAAGTTAGTCTTTTCTTAATAAAAACATTTACATAAACAATTCTTTTCTTCAGTGCATGGTTGCCAGCTTTAATACACAAGGTATCCTAGTTTATACACAAGCAAATAAATATGAAGTCAATCACTATTAAAAAGTTCCTCCAATATGGACCTAAAACTAAATTTTCTTTCTGCAAAATCAATGCATCAAGCATCAAGGTTTACAACAAAAAAAGGGGCTTAACTCAAACCTCAAGGTAGAGACAAATGAAGCCCTATTAATTCCTTTCATATACAAAGAGTATATTTTATAGTAGAGATTATCAACACAGCTACCAATATGTTAATTCCTTTCATATACAAAAATGTATATTTTTTAGTACATAAGTTATCAACACAGGTATTCTAATCTACCAAACTCCATTTAGATTCCCATAGTCCTTGTTAATAGATTGTATGAAGAGCCCAATGAATAGAGAAAACAACAAATAGATTGCACTAAATCTACCGTATAAAACATCATGATGACAAGCTTCTTAGCCAATATGGGCATCACCACTTTCCTAACCCAAATCTCAGGCATATAGCAGAAATGAGACAAGTGGAAGTACATATGAGCCATTGTGGTCATGTCCTAACAAAGGCTAATCAAACTACTCATTGACAGATGAAGCGATTCAGGAAAGTGAAGTGAATGGGCAACAAAAATACATGGTTAACTCTTTCTTAAAAAAGTTTAAAATGCTCCATACTTTCAAAAGAACCATTAAGAAGAAATATTTGTTGCTCCCTATTTTGAAAAGAACAGTTAGTAGAAAAACAAACTGAAAAAATGTAAAACAGAGCAGAAGTTCATCGACAAATTGAATTAAATTAAAACCAAATCATTCTATCTTTCATACCATTAGACATTAATGAGTCTCTTTGGTTAGGTAATGATTCAGATTATAGTAATCAAACAATTGCATTACGACTAGATAATAAAGCTTCTGAAATGCTATGGTTATGAAAGAGAAACCAAGATCTGCACCTTCAAATTTTTTATATATTTTGAAAATAAACTGATCTGAGTAAAGCTTCCAAATACCCTTGTGCATGCTTTGTGAACATGCATTTGCCCTTAACAATAACTCTTTTTTTTGTATGTATTACTTTCCACAGAAAATTAAGTACAATAAAAATATTGTTCAAGGCACTTTTTAATATTGAACAACATAAATGCAAGCTCAGACAATGGAGTAATATGTTCCATCTAAACTCCCATATTTGTTCAGCAAGTAAAGTGGTCAAGCTCTAGAATGAATTCAGAACTATAAGAAATTATCATCAAATCAAGTTGAATCACCTTTTGCATTGTTCCTTCAGAAGGGTTAATGTTTGATGAGCAATTCAAAACCATACTGCTGAGATTTTCAATTGTTTGTTCGTGCTCTTTTATGAGTCTCTCCTTTTCTGCTTGAGATCTTTTCTCTTCCTCTAGTTGAAGAGCCAACTTTTCTCTTTCCAACTCAATCTGTCATAATATCAAAATAAAATAATCCTAACATTTAAAAAAATTCTAGAGAAAAAAAATTCCACATAAAAGAAAATAGATTACCAACCACATACCTTTAATAGATCATTACGTAACTTGAGAACTTCTTTGTCCATGTCTTCAGCAAGTTTACCCTAGAATGAAACCATCCTTAAAGTTGACACTTCCAAATGATTGAAATCTAAAAGTTGTTCCTTAGAAAGTAATTTTCAAAAGAAATATTTTTTTCTTTCACCATATGTAGCATACTCTATTTTAAAATGTATATATTTAATGTTCTTGGCTATCTAAAAATAGAAAACCAAAATGAAAAACTAAATGGCAAGCAAATAGAGATGGTTTGAAAAATACCAACCTTCAATTTTTTACGAAGTTCCTCTATTTCTTTCCTCTGACGTTTTAGAAGAGCAGCATCATTCATAACCTACTAACATCAATAGAGTAGCAACTATTATTAAAAATGAAAACACCTGATTTAATATTTTTTTAAACTAAGAAAACGAAAAAATTCTAGAGAATCAACATTGTGAAAATTGAGCTTCCCTTACAATAGACATCAAAATCTCTAGAGCAAAAATTGAGCTTCCCTTGCATTTAATTCTTTAATTTTGAGCATCATTCATTCCTCTAAGACTCTCATTTGTTCAGGCCACTAGATAGTAGCTTAATTTTAAGTTCAAATGATTTAAATACAAAAAGAATTTGCGAAATTATGAATCAACTTGGTACCAGACTAATTTTCTAATCTTTGGGAATTATGGGAAAGAGGTATTTTATAGCATTTGTTGGCTCATCAAAGGATAAAGAGTTGCTTCCTTGTGCTCCGAAAATCAATAACCGCAAGTGGAATCAAGAAGTGAGGATGGAAGATGATCTAAATGCAAAAGTGACTACCTTCGAGGACCACATGAAGAGACTGATGAAGAATCAAAGATGGATAAACCAACAAGAAGAGCACATGGCACAGCAACAAGGACAAATGGCCCACAAAAAGTTATCAATTGGCAAATTGGCGAGAGCTCTACCCAAAATGTTTGCTTTCGCAGATAATGGATAAGATAATTTTAAGAAATAACATTCTTGGATAAAAGCCTGTTGGAAGAAAGGAAGTTTAAAAATCTGAACTAACTCCATTTCAAATTGGGTAAGCATGAAAATATAATCATAGCCTTGTCAAATAAGTTGGGGTTTGCACAAGAAAATAAGAAAGGAGTAGAAGAGCCCAAGGGGGCTAAACAAGACCAAGGGAAATCATCTTTTAAGATAGATATACAGCCCTTAAATGGAGAGGGAAGAGCAATGCTACAACCATTGTTACTACAAATGGAAAGAACAAATACCATTGCACACATTGTGATAAAGATAGGCATATGTAAGAAACATGTTGGAATCAAGGGTACACAGGGATGTGTCCCCGACATTTTTTGCCACATATCCACACCAAGGAGATTCCAAGGATGCAGGGACGACTCAAGGACATTTCCTAGCCGTCCCCAAAAATCAAAAAATGCCTGAAATGTTTCCAGGATGGCGAGAAGGCGTGGGAACGACCAGTCGTCCTCACATTGCCAATGGCAATTTTAATTAAAAAAAGGTCACAGTTTTTTTTTTTTTTTTAAAAGACAATTTTAAATGCTCATTGTGGGCCCACACACCCCTCTAAACCCTAACATAACAAATGCAACACTCTATTTGTACCATTTGTTCATTTTTACATGAAAAAAAATTAGCAGCCAGGTTAGAAAGAAAAAACACTAGGGTTTGAAGGTGTTGTGGAGAAACCAACATTGGTGAGGAGTGAGGTGAAGAGTGAGGTAGCAACCAGCAAGAGAAGTGAAAAATGTATGTTAATCTTCCATTTGTTCTTTTTTTTTCAATTTTTTTCAAAGTTTGAAAGATGGAATGTATGATTTTTTATTCTCATTTTAATTTTCAGTTTCCAAATTCCATAACAAAACAACATGAGCAACAATAGTGAGAGTACTAGGCATGATGAGAGGAGAGAAGAAACTGAAAACAAATTTGGGGGTTCATCAGGGTGTGGGAGTGGTATGGGTGACACCCTCGAAAAAATCAATTCGAATTCCCTTCTAAAATTCTAATAACTTATGCAAAAGACCCCTTTAATTCTTAAAAACCTCTTCTTCAATTGGTGACAGCCCTAGACAAAGATAAAAAGAAAAATGTGGGGGGTACTAGATTGTGGTTGTGTCACATTTATCATGATGATTTTAGATGGAGCTATACAAGAGTGTATTCTCATCTATTGGGCTTTAAAGCCAAAGGGTTGAAGGTTTGTGAAGAAATCAAGGAGGATGAGAGGGTAGAGTGTTATAGATTGCATATGGAGATAGAATCAAGGTCTAAGGAGTTGTCAATGCCAACACAATCCGCACAATCAACTATGCATATGCTCTCTATAGTTGGTAGTGCTAGTGCTAATATTCATGTTTCCACAAGAGGGAAGAGGAAGACTATTACTAGTGAGCATCCAAGTACAATTGCAAGTTTCTTCAATGTGCATTGCCAAATTTTTATATGCCCATGCCATCCCATTCCATGTAGCACATTCTCCTTACTTCAAACAAATAATCAAAAATTTAACTTTTCTTGGTCCCTCATTCACCCCTTTGGAGAACATAAACTATGCACTACACTCGTTGACAAGGAATATTTGAAGGTGAGTTTGGTGATGGAGGACATGAAATAGTGTTGGATTAGGATGGGTTATTCTATTGTCAAGGATGGGTGGACCATTATTAGACATCGGTCACTTATCATAGTTATCAACATCATAGTCACATGTTCAACTGGCCCATTTTTCTTAGAGCTATCAATTGTTTTGGGAAGCCCAAGGATTCAGAATTCCATTTTCATATTTTGAGTGATGCCATAAAGGAGGTTGGGGCCTCCAATGTTGTGCAAGTGGTCACTAATTCGGCACGTGTGTGCAAATTAGCTTGCATGATGGTGAAGGGTGCTTACAAACACATGTTTTTGGACCCCTTGTGTTCATGCCTTGAACAATGCATTGAAAGACATAGGGAAAATAGATTGGGTGTAGCAAGCGGTGATAGAAGCTAGAGACATTCAGATGTATATTTGCAACCATCACACCCCACTTGCTCTCTCCAAGACATTTCAAAGAAGGAATTCCTCAAACTTGTGGAGATGAGGTATGCCAATTATTTTATTTTGTTAGAGAGGATGTTTGAGGTGTAGGAAGCTCTACAGTTGATGATGGTTAATTCAAAGTGGAGTAGATGGTCTATTGCAAACACTATAGAAGGAAAATGCATCAAACAAAAAATTCTTAATGATGATTGGTGGTCTAATGTGAGGTAAAAAATTGGAATACTTATATTAACTTGTTGATTTACATTTTATTAATAAATTTATAATTTATAATTTGATTGATGATTTTAATTTTCTTACTAGTCTTTTATTATTTTTTTTTGTTTGCAGATATATTCGCTCCTTCATTTCACCAAATGTGGATGCCATTAGATACGCTGATATGAACTCTCCTAGTTTTAGAGATATTTATCACACATTTGAAAAAATGCTTGGAAAAATGAAGCAAGCAATTTGTAACAAGGATCCTAATTTGGGATTATATGAGCAACACATTAAGCTCATTGTGATGCAACGGTGGAACACTATGAACACCCCACATCATATGTCAACCTTTACTCTCAATCCCAAATGGTATGCACCAAAAGCTGGTAGGTTGACTCCTTGTGTCAGAACCCTGGTGGTTCTCAAAATGAAACCCTGATGGATTTTTGTTTGTTTTGCAAGTTTTCGTTTTTTTGTATTTTTTTTTTGAGGTTTTCAGGCAAATAATGGAAATTGCGATTTTACTGAGAAAATGCTAGAAAAATCTAAATAAATTCTAAACACATGAAATTACTCAGATCTTGCTCAGAGAACTTAGGCGCTTCATAATATTTCACTTCCAGACAATTTACAATAGCCAGATACTGAATATGAAGGAAATACAAATTATTTTAATAAGAAAAACCTGATTTCTTCAAGTGGCGGCTGCAGCAATATGAGGAAGGTACGGCCACATGAATAAAGAATCTCCAGGCTCAGAAATCGATGCACAACCCTCAGTTGACCAGGGCGCCCAACATTCAAACACCAGAAACTGATGAAATGAGGCGTGGCTCCAGAAGAATAAAAGTACGGCCCTGCTGGTACGGCCTGACAGCAGCAATTAATGAAGTACGGCCTTTGGAATTTGTGCCCCAGTCTCTAATAAATGATCTCTGAAAAGTGCGCCTTGACTGCTAGATGACAATCTCTGCTGAATGCTGATGAATCTCTGTCTGACTAAAAGATTAAGCTCAATCTGTGACTTCTGGATGAAATCACCAAGTGCAATCTTCAGCTGGTATCTCACAGCCTCAGTATGCCTGATCTCTGAAGAGGTTACGTTCTCCAGAAACGATGTTCGCCAGAAACCCTAGGGTTTGCAAACTCCAATGCTCAGATG
Source organism: Sequoia sempervirens (assembly GCA_007258455.2). Lineage (NCBI taxonomy): Eukaryota > Viridiplantae > Streptophyta > Pinopsida > Cupressales > Cupressaceae > Sequoia > Sequoia sempervirens. Next base: position 6,011 of record VDFB02059568.1, on the reverse strand, counting down.
CTCAGAAGACAAAATTGAATAATAAACAAGATAGTTCGATTTTGCCTGTGAAGAGTAATATATTCTCTCTTGAAAAGTTCGACCTAATCCTTCATTAAAATAATCATTTAAATAAATGATTTAATTTTCACTTTTGAACTTAGGAAAAATGATTAAATAATTGGCGTCCACTTTTAATGAGCATTAAATACTCATTAAGTCACATTATAATAATATATTATAAAGTATAATTAAATACTTTATAATTGAGCCAATTAATTAAATACTTTAATATTTCAATAAAGTGACTTTAAAGTCAAATTATTAAATATTTAATAATCCATGAATTACTCCTTTCTCCGTCAAATCACCATCTCTGAACCGGGTCGAACTGAAATGATAGCGCACTGTGCCCGCCGAAATAGCGCCACCTGACCTAACTAAAAATAGAAAGTTCTCCTCAAAAAGACTCTGAAGATTCTGGCACCAAACTGATACACTTAACTTGAGCTAACCAACATCGAAAGTAACCGCCAAAAGGATCCTCAACACTCACAAATTTAATGAGGACTGGAAATGATAGGTTAATCCTCGCCTGTACTGTGGGTCGATTTAGATAGACATGACAAATTACTTCTCCCCGAAATTGCTTGTTCTCGCTATCTTCAACTCGATGTCAGAAATCAGCCTTCACCCATGTAGCATCCTCAATCGCAAATCTCTCCACTTGACCGACATTCCCCGATCACACGCCTCCGAAGGTGTCTCTCTCTCATATCAAGGATGGCCTCAGGTACTAGTATCAGTTTCCCTTCATCATCAAGGGGTGGCAAAACTGGAGAGGGAACAACATGCTGACCCAATGCCTTCTTCAGGCGAGAAACGTGAAATACATTATGGACCTTGCTATCAGCTAGCAAGTCCAACTCATAAGCAACCTCGCCCACTCGTCTGACAACACGAAATGGACCATAGTAGCGAGGTTTAAGTTTCTCAGCCCCACTCTTCCGCAGAGGAGACTGACGATACGGCTGCAACATGAGGTACACCATATCACCCACCTCAAAACTGCGCTCAACCCTCTTCTGATCAGCATACTGCTTATGCTGATTCTGTGCCTGCTGGATATTGTCTCGAAGAGACCTCAAGATGTCCTGCTGACTCTGCATCATATCACCTGCCCTCGGCACTCTGCTATCGCTCAAAATCAAATCCAGAAGATTGGGCGCCTCATACCCGTACAACGCCATGAAGGGGGTCATCTGTATCGTCATATGGTGAGTCGAGTTATAACAATACTCGCACAAGTAAATCCATCTCACCCAAGCTCTCTGCTGACCAGCTATATAATTGCGCAAATAACCTTCCACCCACTTATTGACAATCTCTGTCTGCCCATCAGTCTGCGGATGGTAGCTGGTACTCGGTGTCAGCTCGGTCCCACAAAGCCTGAACAACTCCTGCCAAAAGTTGCTCATGAACCGGCTGTCTCTATCGCTGACTATCATCCGAGGCAATCCATGCAATCGGAAAACCTCTCTGAAGAACAACTCTGCAGTCTGCGATGCTGTGAAAGTAGTCGTAATCGGAAAAAAATGGGCGTACTTAGTCAACCGATCGACCACTACATAAATGCAATCTTTACCCTGGGCTTTCGGCAAACCCGTGATAAAGTCCATAGATAAACACTCCCACTTCCTGTCAGGTATCGGAAGTGGCTGGAGTAATCCAGCAGGATAGGTGTGCTCCTGCTTGTTCTGTTGGCACACAGAACACTCACGGACATACTGCAAAACATCAGTTTTCAGCCCTTTCCAAGTAAACCGTTCCCGAACCATTTTGTAAGTCTTGTAGTATCCAGGATGGCCCGCCATAGGAAGGTCGTGAAAGGCTCTCAAAACTGTAGTCCGTAACTCAGAGTCAGGAACCAAAAGAATCCGCCCCTTGTAAATGATCAAGTCATCTACAACTGTATACCTGTCGTCCTGCTCTGTCCTGTCAACGATGCTAGAAGCCCATGGGTTCTTAGCATACTCCGCAATGATCCGATGCCTCCAATCCTCTGTAATCTGTGCTAAGGCATTCAACTGGGGTCTACGAGACAAGGCGTCAGCTACTATATTCTGCTTCCCCTTAATGAAAGTAATGTCGAAGTCATATGACTGCAGTTTACTGACCCATTTCTGCTGCCTCTCGTTCAAGTCTCGCTGTCCAAGGAAATGTTTTAGGCTGTTATGATCTGTACGAACACTGAATTTGCTGCCTACCAAGTACTGCCTAAACTTAGCCAATGCATGCATAATGGCTAACATCTCCTTGTCGTAAATGCTATAAAATCTCTCAGGACCCCTGAGTTTCCTGCTCTCAAATGCAATCGGATGACGCTCCTGCATCAAAACGGCACCAATGCCCTCTCCTGAGCATCACAGAATAAATCAAATGACTTCGAAAAGTCAGGCAATGCTAGCACCACAGAATAAGAATGACTTCGAAAAGTCAGGCAATGCTAGCACCGGACATGAAGTCATGATCACCTTAAACCTGTCAAAGCACTCCTGCGCCTGTGGTGACCACTGAAAAGCCCCCTTCTTCGTCAAGTCTGTAAGGGGTGCGGCGTGGCGTGAGAACCCGCTAACAAATCTCCTGTAGAATGCACACAGCCCAATGAAACCTCTAAGCTGCGTAAGGTTCTCAGGTACCGGCCAGTCAACAATAGCTCGGACCTTTTCAGGGTCCATACTCACTCCCTTGGCACTGATTATGTGCCCTAGATATAACAACTCCTCCATGCCAAGCTCGCACTTGGATTCCTTAGCATAGAAAGACTCATCTGCTAAGATACCCAAGACTGTGTCCAAATGAGCCAGATGCTCCTCCCATGACCTGCTATAAACCAAAATGTCGTCGAAGAAGACTAACACAAATCTCCTCAACTGAGCACTGAAAACCCTGTTCATAGTTGCCTGAAAGGTGGCAAGTGCATTGGTTAACCCGAAGGGCATAACCAAGAACTCGAAGTGACCGCAATGACACCGGAAAGCGGTTTTCTCAATGTCCTGCTCCCTCATCTGTATCTGATGGTACCCTGATCTCAAATCAATCTTCGTAAAGAAGACTGCGCCATGCAACTCATCTATCAGCTCATCAATGCGCGGAATGGGGTACCTATTCTTGATGGTCCTTTTGTTGAGCTGCCTGTAATCGATGCACATCCGAAGGGATCCATCCTTCTTCTTCACCAATACAACTGATGAAGCAAAAGGGGATTTGCTGGGTCTGATATGACCCATAGCCAACAACTCATTAATAGTCTTCTCTATCTCATCCTTGAGCCGTTTCGGATGTCGGTAGGGGGTGATCATCACGGGCTTGGCGCCCTCCTCCAACTCAATAATGTGCTCCGTACCCCTGTCTGGCGGTCTACCAGGTGGAATGTCACTAAACACTTTGGAGTGTTTAGTCCTCAGAATCTGTATGTCAGGGTGGTACTCACCCTTCTGCGGCTCCTGCTGGGCTGGCATCAACATGCACTCAGCCGCCCAGTCAACCATATCATGGCGAATGAGCCTCTCCATCCGCCTGAATGAAACCATCCTAAGATTACTGTCCCGTATTGCCTTGATGACATGTGGTCTTCCGTCAACCTTGAATTTCATCTCCATATCCCATAGGTTGAGCGTGAACTCACCCAAATCATGTAACCATGCCATCCCTACTACCACATCTGTATCACCCATATTAACAACATAGAATTCAGTCTTGAATTCATAGTTGTTCAATCTCATCGGCAGATCAGTAATCTTTCTGTCGCACCTGAGAGTGTATCCGTCAGCTACCTTGACTCGGATACCCTCGAAAGCCTCTGTCTGGATACCACGTCTCTCCACTAAACGTGCATCAATAAAATTATGTGTCGCACCCGTATCCAACAAAGTAATCACCTTCTGACCTGCTAAGAGCCCACGGAGTCGAAATGAACCATCTCTCTGAAGACTAGTCAGATGGGCTTCCTGTAGCTTCCTTCCACCTTCATGTTCATTCTCATTTTCGGACTTCTCATCATCTGAAGGCTCGAAATCAGCTTGCTGGTCTGACAGATCAGATTGCTCTTCGCCCTCATAATACCACTCCATTTGATTATTTTTGACTTTCGGACGAAGTGGGCATATGTGCTTTTCATCATAGGGTGCCTTGCACCAAAACACAACTTCTTCTTACGTAATTCGTTCAAAGTCTCTCTGTCAAACGGGGGTGCATTCTGTCTCTTAGGATCCTGTTGATCCTTCCTCCTGTCAAAGGGTCTATTTCTGTCATTGTTTCTATCGAAAGGCCTGTTGGGTCTCGTGTATGGAGTGGACCCTGAATTGAACTTGCTGCGAGGTGCGGCAAGTTCCATGCTGCGTGCCTTCCGCATGGCCCCCTGAAGTGTGGGAGGGTCAAAAGCCTTGACCCAACCTCTCATGGGTTCTGTCAAACCCTCAACAAATAATATAATGAGTCTCCTCTCTGAAATGCCGGTCACCATGACTGCCACTCTCTGAAACTCGCCAATCAAATCTTCTACCATTCTGCTCAGGAACTCCTCGGGAGGTGGGCAACGATGATGGCCTAGCGTGTACATGCCATGGTGCCACCAATCATGCGCTACTCCGTCCAAATGTAAAGTGGCAAATTTAATTGCCTCATCCTCCTGCATAGGTCTAAGTGACAGATAGTTGTCCAATTTCTGGACCCATGACCTAGCCGATGTCTTCTCTGACCCATCAAAATATGGCAGTGTAATCTTGCTCACAGCATATTGTAAATCCCTATTCACCTGTGGCTGCTGCTGCTGATGCTGTGGGGGTCTACGATCAAATCTACCTCCTCCTCTGGGTTTATAGACATCTATAACCTCATGAAACGTGAGTGCCTGCCGGATCTCAGGCGCTAAAGACATGTACTCGCCATGAAATCTCGTCAAGTCTGCCACCGACATGCCGTTCTGTGGCTGGAAGTCCTGATGATGCACTTGATGCTCTGCCCCTGGAGTCTGAGGTGGAGTATCTCTGGGTAAGAAAGTAGGCTGGCCTGGCCTACGCTCCTGATAGATCGGTAACGGCTGCCTAGGAGCTGATGCCAATGGCTGATCCACTGGAGTGGTCCCGCTCGTCTGTCCAATCTGTATGAAATGAGGCTGTGTGGGCGTACACTGCCTAATAGTACCCATCAACTGCGACATCATATCCATCATGTTGTCGTGTCTCCGTCTAAACTCCTCATCAGTAATGTCACCCTCTGCATGTGCCTTCCCTGGATCCCTGCGAGTCTCGGAGGAAGTCTCACGATCTGCCATTAGGGTTGCAACACTGTTTTCACTACCGTCTGAACTGGATCTGTGAAAACCAAGCACTCCTGATACTGTCTGACCTTCTGGAATCGGAGGACCTGTCCAGTCTTCGTCTTTGCCTGTCCCTACACCTCTGGTATACTGAATAATGTCTTGATTCATAAAAGGCAACCCAGAAATGCACTGTATTCTGAATAATCACTGAAAAAGCACAGGATGGCAGGAGATCTGTGCTCTGATACCACTGTCAGAACCCTGGTGGTTCTCGATTTCAAACCCTAACTGGTGTTTTGAGATTTGTTGCAAATTTTGTGTTTTTGTGTGTTTTGAGATTTTTTTGACAAAAAGGATAGCTGCGATTTTTCTAAGAAATTCATATAAAATCTAAATAAATTCCAAACTGGCAATTTATGCTCAAATAAGATAGGCGACTCAATATATTCAATGTCCAGAGCAATTACAATAACATAGATGAAGCCAGAGATGAAAGACAGAGAAATTATTAATGAAAAACCTGGTTTTTCTGTAGGTGGCGGCAGCAGCAATAAATGAGATGGTACGGCCAATGAAAGAATGATCTCTGACTCGATAGACAATGCACACCCTCAGTAAATCATGGCGCCCAATGTCCAGACACCAGAAACAGATGAAGGAAGGCGTTTCCTCAGGAACTTGACAAGTACGGCTTGAAGTACAGATGTAC